>MU183878.1:88591-108473 GCA_016904865.1 Pissodes strobi | reverse complement strand
CCTTGTACTGGTCAGGATTGGTGGTCAGAAAAAGATCCAGGAGGGCGGCGAATTCGCCCCTCTCTGAGATTCGAGTTGGATCGTCTACAAGTTGAGTAAGCCCGCAGCTGATGGCAAATGCTTCAGCCTCTCTACCTTCGTTGTCGGTCTTGTTGTGATGTTTGAGCCAGTTGGTGTTGTGGGCATTGAAGTCTCCCAGAACGATTATTTCTGAACTGGGGTGATCGACCTGTATTGAGTCAAAGGTGGTAGCTAGTGTTGAGAAAAAGTTTTGGTAGGCACTATCGCTCGGAGGGCGATAGAGACAACATATAAACTTGGTTAATCCCTTGGCGGTGAACTTGAGCCACATGACGTCAAGGTTGTTCGGTTCGAGTGTTTCCTCGCGATGACATGAAAGATCGCTTCGGACAAAAAGGCATATTCCGAACTTATATCTAAATCGGGTATGTAAGTCGTAACCAGGATAGAGGTAGTTCGCTGTTGTTGTTGTAGAACATACTTGTGTTTCTGTAAGGGCTAATATGTGTGGTCTATTTGCTTGTAGATGTTGGTGTACCGAATTTATGTTTGTATTTAGGCCTCTTATGTTGCAGAAATCTATTCTAAATTGGTTCGGTATCTTTGCTGTCTGTAAAATGCGGAATGAAGGGCTCCCAGGGCCACCCAGCGCCCGGAGATCCGAATGGCCGGGGAGTTTACCTCCGGAATATTTTGATCCTGGAAGCACCATCATGTCCATATACTCCTACTGTGAAACCCGGGATCACCATCGCGGGAGCGGAACGTGATTTGGGAAAACCACTTAGCGCTCCCCAATTCTGGTGGGGTGGTCTTTCACCGGACGATGCGAGTAGGCTTATGCATCTACCACCTAGGGCCGCTTCCACTCGAAGCATCGGCCTCAGACTCATTCCTTTGGCGGTCCCTAGTCTGACAGGGGTAAAAATGGGGGTTGTTGGATCACTCCCCAGTGATCAGCTCCAGACTTTGTACTTTGGTGTTCTCCAGCCTGGAGGAGGACGATGGGATTTGATGGGCCACATCCCGTGGCAACTCGGAATGGTGGGGGCGTCACTCCCCGTAATCAAACTCCTCTCACCAGTTTGACGTTCCTGCCAGCCAATACAATGCAGCCCCTCTTGTCACAAACTGTCATTGATCAGCTCCAGACTTTGTACTTTGGTGTTCTCCAGCCTGGGGGAGGACGATGGGATTTGATGCGCCATATCCCAAACAAGAATAGTACTATGCTGGTGTTTTTTACGAAGATACTTATTATATTGGCAGTATTGTCGAAATTTTACCAAGCAATAAATATAAAATGAAATTTGTTAAGAAAGAACTTGACGACTTCAAATGGCCAGTAAACGATGGTATTAAGATTGTAAAATATTAATTTTGTATGGACCAATTAATATTGTTGGAAACTATCCCTTTAAACTGAAACGCCAGGAACAAATGGAACTTGAAGGAAAATACAAAACCTTAAAAAGAGTGTCTAATTACTTTTTTCTACAGCCGCGCGCAAAATAATGAATTACTAAATTGAAATGAAATCGCAAAATCGACTAATGCCGTGGATCCCTATTTTGCGCGCTAGCGCGAACATGGAAAAGGAAATTCTCACTTTTTCCGTCTAGCGTGCTATGAATGGTCATGGAAACCGAAGATAAATAAATGACAGTCGTGCGTTTGTTAGTTTGTTGCTAGCACTCCTGTTCTAATATGCCCGAAGCTCGAACATAATATTATGTCAACACTGACAGTCATTTGCAAATTTCAGAATAAGTATAGAGAAAAATGTGCATTTAATTTTAAAAAATGCGGCTGTAGAAAAAGTTCTGTGTATTTTTCGAGCGCAAAGTAAGATTGCCGTTTTCAAAAGATTACTGCGCTCCGCTACGCGTCCAACTAACCCAAACTAACCCAAACTATTTAAAATATAAATGTACTGGATCATAAAATTTGTACATACAACTATTATTTGCCGTTACGTCATAGCTTGGCATCTCTCTTTACACCATGGACGTATTTTCTACATCAATGGTAAAATCTTGGGTAAAATGTCATTTGACAGGTATCGACTAATGTCAAATGTGGTGTCAAACGACGGATTTTTTTAAACTGCGGAATAAATCATTTTTAAAATGAATCGTCGGTTTAATGAGAAGGAGCGAGCTCTTTTTTTCAGTCGAGAAAGAGATGTTGGTTAATCGCTAAAATTTTTATAACGTCACTAATCGTGACGTAAGGGCAAATAATAGTTGTACAATCTACATGTTATAATTATATTTTTTAAGAAGACATTGCAAGAATGTTTATATTATATTTTTTAATAGGATATTTTAAGAATTTTTATATTTTATGCAGGGTGTTATATATATTGGAAGCGAAGTCGGTATGAGGATCCCATAGCCATGGATGATACAGTGTTTAGCAAATGGAGACAAGTAAATCCGCCCTTCTAAATACCTAATAATTATACGAAATATTACACCTGCTTACATTTTAGTTTGTTTTTCAAAAATGTCCATTATTTTCGATAAATGAGGTATTTAAATATACGAACTTGGTTGCTTAGATTATTCCTGATTTTAATTTGTTCCTACTCATTTAAAAATTTCGCTAAAACACAAATAAAAAGAAATGGGAGAACACCAGGGCCTTGACCAGGACATAAAGAAATAATTATTTATGGTATTTTCTTTTGTTGGCAATTCCTAGTAGACTTGAAAAGTCTTTGGCAGTCGCAAGCAGTCTTAGGCAGTCACAAGCAATTGCTAAACATTTTAGGCAGTCTCTAGCAGCCTATAAAATTTTACGGCAGTCCCTAAAGTCACTGGGCATTCCCTGGTAGTCGCGCTTAAAATGATATTTTGGCATTACATGTACATCTTTTTTTAAAGTGAGAAACCCCTTGTTTTATGCTAAGATAATAATTATTATAAATTATAATAATGTGTCAGGCATAATATTGTGTTATAAGCAAATACTAAATAGGACAAGCGTATATAATGAACTTATCTTTCTACGTTAAGCTATATTTATTTCTTAACGGTTAAATGTTTCATTTTTTTGAGAACTTTACCGTACGGGATAGCGTGTCTGTATTAAAATATATATATATCTTCATCTTTTTCTGTGTATATTTGGTTCCGTGTTTTACAGGTTGTTTGACGAATTTTTTCGTCTTTGGGAAAACGTTTTTAAGAGATTTCCCTATGGTTGTGATTACTTTCATGCTATTTGGATTTTCGTACATTATGGGTATTCTAGCGTAACGAGTAACTATTTGTTTGTTTCCGCAGTCTATAACTGCTAATAAGTGTTCTAATAAATCCATGCCTATTATTCCATCAAATTTATCATTAAAATCTAGAGGACATAGAATTTATAATATTCATTTACTTTGAATATTTTAAAAATGGGAATTATGATTGCTTCGTTATGATGTGATATCGATTGTATAGTTTGGACTGAATAGTCTTCTTCAAAGCTACGTTCTTCGTAGAATTTTTCGACTATTTTGGGGGAGAGAACACTTCTACTACTTCCTGTATCATATAAGAGATTAGCATTAAGTTCTGGTATATAGATATATGGTAAGTTTTTATCCATGCTATTAATGTATATTGTATTCTCTTGTTTGGAAGTATGATCGAGTTTAATTTTCTTATTTTTAGGTTCTGAAGGTTGGATTGTATTATTAAGCCTCTTAAGACTACGTGGGTCTTGTGTATTGTATGTTTCTTTGTTAGATACTAATTCTTTGTTATGCAATTTAGCCATATTTTCCTTTTTTTCTACTTTATCAGTTTGAGGAGAAATGGTAGTATTATTAATTCTGTTAGTTTCTTCTCTTATAAGATTGCAATTAAATCCTCATATAGTTCTAGGGTTTCTTATTACTTCAAATGTATCGAAATTATGTACAAAAGGTAATATAGCTTCTTTTGTTTCTAAGAACATACCTAGTTTCAAGATTTATGGTAGCACCAATTTGTTTTAAAAATTCCGTTCCTAAAATTCCATCGAATTTTGGACAAAAATCAAAAAGATAAAATTTATGATTTCCTGTACATTTAAAGGATGAGAATATCGATATATGCATTACTTCGTTATGCGTAGAAGTCGCATGTGCTGACCGCACTAAAAATGGTTCTATCGTAATTGAGTTTGGATACATTTTATAAGCAATATTAGGTTTTATAAAGCTTCTATCGCTACCAATGTCGATTAGAAATTTCGCATTAATTTCTGGTAATATGATAGTTGGTATATCATTAATTGTATAATTATTTACTAAAATTAAGTTGGGGGGTCTGGAATTTGGGTATTTCGAAAATTTTCATTATTCGAATGTTGACTTGTATAATTCGAATTATTTTGATAAGTATCATTTTCATAATACATATTTTCGTAAAAGTCTTGTTCTGGGATGTTTGTATCAGATTAGGTATTTTAATATTCTGGACAATAATATTGATTGTCGTATAATTGATTACCAGAATAATCACTTTGTTCTGGTTGGTTTTCAGAATAATCGTGTAAATTGTTTAGCGTTGTATTGTTTATCGGTGTTATATTGTTTAGTTGTTCAACCGATTAATTGAATAATTCATCAACGACATATTTTTGTCTTGGTTGTTGCGCGTGTCTTAAAACAGTGTTTCCAGAGGAAGCCTCCATAGGATTAGGTTGTTGCGTTTTTATAATTGAGGGTGATCGCTTGTTATTGGCATAATTTGAATTATTAAAATAATGTGGTTGAGGTCTAAAATTATTTTGAGTTTGTCTTTGCATAGAATTCGCAAAATTTGGTCTTGGTTGAAACTGTTGATTAATTGACCTATTTTGGATAAAACTCGGATTATTAGAAGTCCATCTATTAAATCCTAAAAATTGTGGTTTGTTTGCAAAAGTACTATTTCTAGGAATAAATTGTGAACTATAATTGTTTATTGGAGTATTATAAGCGGAATAATGCGTTCGGTTAATATTTGGCGATTTTTGTACATTAGAGGGCATTATAGTGGTTTTCGTATTTAAATTTCCGCGATTTTTAAAGTATAAGAAGTTTTCTTCCTCTTGAGCGAAACACATCGCTTCTTCGAGTGACGTTGGATTTTTTAAACGTAGGTACTACTAATTGCATATGATAACTAAGTCCATTTATAAATGTTTTTAGAATTAAATTACCATACTCGCTTATCTTTAATAGTTTAAGTTGTCTGGTATCGTTAGACATATTTACTTTCGAAAATAACAAACTTCTCGCATCTTGTAATCTAATACCAAATTGTTGCGGAATTTCATTTTTTCCTGGTTTTAACGTAATAATAATAATATCTTGTATTACATGATGATGCTCGGCTTTTCTTTCGGTGCCACCGCATACATACCCTTCCCTCTCACTATCTATGAATCACTAATGTATGTTCGCAGCAACCTGGACAGGTTTTTCGCAGGTAGGGAATTGCATCAATATGAGACCAGAGCACGTGATGATTTGCGGGTGAGGTTCCTCAGACTTAACAGGTCTTGGAACGCGGCTCTGCACTTCGCACCGGCCTTCTTTAACAGGTTGCCAACTACAGTTAGGAACTTACCAATCAGGGCATTTAAGAGTGTGATTAAAAATTACCTAGTGGATAAGGCTTTCTATGATTTTAAAATATTTTTAACCTGTACTGTAAGTTAGAATGACTTTAAGTTTACTATTTGTGTATTATTATCTACGTTTTTAATGAGTGATTTTAATTGTCCCTATTTTTTGTATTGACGAATGTAAAAAACTTTAGATTGATGAAATATATTCTATTCTATTCTAACGCTGAGAGTATAAGGACCCGGCGTTGCAGCCCATGCCAAGCTCATACTTCACAACGAGTTTTGGGCCGTTTTAGCAATAGGAAGAGGTATTTTAAAAACATTTGAATGACTCTTGGTTAAGTGTGTATTGAAATATGCAATTTCTTTTAAAATAATGCAGTTAAGAGCAATTTTAGATGCAAAAACCTCGACAAATTATAATAAAAATGTGTTTTTTTTTGTAAAAATACTTTATTTTATATGTAGTTTGAAACATAATTAGGCTAATATTACTTTAAGTGCGACTATTATTACTGATAATGTTAATTGCAGTTTACTTACCTTTTTCTGCATACATAAATAATATTTAAGGGCTTCCGGTTAAAACAAGGCTTCGAGACATGAACTCAGCCCTTAGACGCGCTTCAACTCAATCAATCAATCATCAGTTTATTGTTTGTGTAATGGGCTACGATTACCCATATAAGATAACGTGGATTTCCGGACGAAATGGCGAAGGATCTAAATAAAAATTGACGTTGTACGACTATGGAATGCCATATTTCTGGCGGAGAAATAATCAAACATCACATTATTTATTGAAATAGACTACACAAATTATATAAACATCACAATAGTACTAGTATTAGAAAAGCATAGAACCTAATCCACAAACTAGGTATTAGTAAATATTTCACACACATGTCTATATATATAAATATTAAATGCACATATCTTCATACGAACGGATTAACTTTACACACGGTAGTATGACATCATAACTTTCTAGTACTTTGTCATAAATAGAGACGCTGTTGGCAACATAGCATGCTGGGCCGGCGCGATGTTGATTCTGCTAGCCTCGTCATTTTCGGAGCCCAGCCAATTTAGTCTTTATGTGATATTGAAGGAACCAGTAGGTTTCAGTGCGTGGCTCTCGAAATTGGGAATTTTCGAGATATTTAGTATGAAATATACAATGCCCTAGTTAGGGGATTATCAACGAAGCCCTTGAGCAGGATTGTGGTCGTCGATGGTTTCTCGTCTGATAGATGATTGTAGATGAAGGAAGATTTGTGGATTCGACCACCTGCACCCACGTTTGGGGATTTGACTTTCGAGAGCTGCCACACGCTTAAAGCCCGTTTATCATCTAAAAATATGTTGTTTGAGTAATTTTGATACAAATATTGTTTTGATCTGTTATTTGTTGAGGTTCCATACCTGCTTCCTTCATATTTTGGCTTGATCACTGTTCTAATTTGCCATATTTGTTTCAGGGGATTTTAATTTTGGATTTGGATTTTTGGACTTTTTATTTTTGGATTATTGGTTTTTATGGGCCTTCCATTGTCCTCTTACATTCCGGTTTCCTGCCTGGGTGTCCAGATTGCATACTGAGACTCCTCCGAACTACACGCGATTTCGGAGTAACCATCAAGTTAACTGCGTGACTCGCTGTCTGATCCAAGCCTCAACGCTTACGGAGTGTGTCTTCTCGACCTTGACGCTCCAGTGATTTCACGTACACCTGGATCCTGGATGAACTCACTGTTGGCTTGGTAACGTATCAGATAATTTAAGATATTATCTAGTGTATTTTGGGACTTTTATTTTATTTTATTTTATTATTGTGTTTTATTATATTGGTGATTTAGAGTAGTATACTTGAACTAGATCTGAATTCGCGAAAGTATTTATAAGTGCTAGCTTTGCGCACGTTAACTTCTCGCTTATTGATTAGTCTTATTTGGAGTGTAGAAGTAGAAGAAGTTATTATATTTTTGTGTCGTATAAGTTGATAGCACCAAACAAGTGCATGTAAACGATACGTGATCGCGTCTTATTTATCACGTCGTATTTATAGTGCGCCGTAGCTATAACATAAAGTACTACTTTTAATATTCCATCTTTAGCATACATATATATGTTAATTGTCATAGCTACAAATACAAGAAATTCTTTTTGTAGCAATTATTTTTCTGAACTTATTCAAAAGTAGTCACCAATACTGAATATACATTTGTTATTTTGCTTAATTAAGGTGGTATTTATTTTTTTTTGGTTTCTCGTTCCAAGTTTTCTCAATAGGTTACAGCGGGGAGGAGAGCAATTCGTGGTTATTGGTCGAATCTCACTGAAGATCCAGCATCAGGGCATGGCGATAAGTTCATGCTCAGGCATTATAACTCACCACGACCCTTCTCCACTGCCTAAAAGCTGGGGGCCGCCATTGTTCCTGCACTAAAGGCTGTACCACCGATTGAGAGCTTGGAGATTTTTGTGAACTTGGAGATGATTGGAGATTTATGTAAATTAGATCTGTATTTTTTGTGGGAACTGAGCGTTCCATTTGTTAACATTACATATTGTCCTAATACTACTAGACTAGCAATACTCTACATCACACATTGGGTTTAGCCCCTACCTGGCCCACATGGACTCAGTGGAGCCAGGCAACATGCCAAATGGTCAGGGGTGGTTATAATTGCCAATCCCAGCGAATTAAAACGAAAGACAAAATGTCGTGATCTTATAAGCTTCAAATACCGCTTGGACTTTAAACCACATAAGTGAACCAAATTCCGTAATGAGCCAAAGCTTGGCATGGAAAATTTCGAACTCTTGGGAGATTGGAATGTAAAACTAGTTACAACTCGAATATTTGTTTTCGTCGAAAATTGGGGCATTTGCGTCACCTCACACGTGAATTTCTTGCAGATGTACCGATTGCGGATTTTTTTGGGGAACAAACGCGTCGAAAATCTGCTATAAAAACGCGAAATGATCGGGGAGAAAATCTAGTCTTAACTGAAACTTCATTTGCTGTAAGTCGTAACGGCCAGTTACAAATTCTAATATAAATTTCACTTGAAATCGGTCGTAATGCTTGTTTGTAAAGAAGGATGTAAAGTTTTTAATGTTGAAAAATGTTTCGAATTTAGTGTCATTTTAACAGAAAATATGTATATTGTTTGTGTTTATAGAACACCAGGGGGACACTTTGGTGCCTTTTTGTCTGCACGGGAGGGGGTACTAAATTGTATTGGTCGAGGGAAGGATATTGTCTTGACGGGGGACTTTAATGTGCCTTTTAACACAGAAAAAGCAAGTTCTCTCACACTTCTTGATCTTTTAGGTTCTTATGGTTTCTATCAAACAATCTTTGAACCCACTCATGGAGAGTTCTGTCTAGACAATATCTTTTTAAATTTTCAAAATTGTGTAGGAGAATCTTTTCGAGCAAAGACTATAAATCCTCATCTCTCTGATCACTTGGGTCAAAAAATAGAGTTCACTCTTAAACCAAAAAATAAAATAATGGTAGAAAAAAAAGTATTCCGACTGTAGAGGGTTGTTCATGGTATTTTATTGATAACGGAGAGATTGATATTGAGATAAAGTTTCAAATTTTAGTGGATCTTCTTCGGGATGCTTACCTGCAATCCTTCCCTGAAAAGGAATTTACTGTTAGATCTGACCAAGCTAGTACGGTGAGTTGGTTTGACAATAATTTAAGAGGTATGAGAGAGCATCTGAATTGACTGCATGATGTGTGCAAGCAGTATAATAGAGTGAATGACTGAGTAGAATATAAGAAATTTAAAAACATCTATAAAAAAGCTATATGTAGGGCAAAACAGGAAGCTAATGATAGAGTAATAAATAGTTCAAGTAACCTTTGTAAAAGTATGTGGCAGATAATACACTCTAAAAGAGAAATATCAAGGGAAAAAAAGAGCACTGAATGTAGTATAACTCGGCAACAATTTAATACATTTATTGCAGGAATAGCTCATGACTTAATTGATGGCATGCCTCATGCTGCCACTGCTCCACTTGAATATTTAAAAAATCTTAATTCGGTTCCAAGAAAGTTTGAATTTCAGGAATCATCCTATGTAAAAGTGAGAGTTCCAATTTCAGGCCTGAAAATAAAAATTCTTGTGATATCTATGGTCTAAGTGTACAGCTTATTAAATCTAATCTATATCCCTCTTACAAAGCTGTTTAACCAGTGTGTCCATGAATGTGTCTTTACAAGGGTCCTGAAGAGAACTCTGATCACTCCTGTGTTCAAGAAGGGAGACAAAAACCTTGTCACAAATTATAGGCCAATATCATTACTCCCTATCATATCAAAAATATTTGAAAAAATCATGACTGGTCAGATTGTTGAACATTTCGAAACGCAGGGGCTATTCAATGAACATCAATTTGGTTTCAGAGTGAAGAAAAGCACGGTTTTAGGGATTCTTGATCTTTTGGATGGGATCATGGACTCGTTTGAGGGTCTGGAGTATTTCGATGCGCTGTTCTGTGACCTCAGCAAGGCTTTCGACTGCGTAACACACTCTCTTTTGCTCGAAAAATTGAAACTTTATAACTTTAATGAGGATAGTTTAAAACTTGTGCGGTCGTATCTTGCTGATCGTTGCCAGGCAGTGCAGATTGATGGTGTGTTATCCGGGGAAGCACTTTTAGATATTGGCGTACCACAGGGATCAATACTAGGCCCGATCCTATTTTTGATCTTTATAAATGATCTACCATTCAGCTTTGAAGGTGCCAAATTTGTGCTTTTTGCGGATGACACAACTATTGGGGTGAGTGGTACGAGTGAGCAGTGTGTCAAGGAAAGGCTTAACGAGGCTCGAGAGGCTGTGGAGGAGTGGTTTCTGTCAGGCCGTCTAATGCTGAATCCGGATAAGACCCAAAGTATGGTGTTCTCCTTAATGGAGGTCAGTGGTGATCGGTTTGATTCTGTAAGGTTTCTGGGGGTGGATTTGGACGCGAGGCTGCTCTGGGAACCCCAGCTTGTGAGGGTTTGTGACGGGCTTCGCTCTGCTGTTTTTGTCTTGAGAAATCTGGTAGGGTGTGTCTCACATGACACCCTAAAAATAGCATATTGTGCAGTTTTTCACAGTCGCATGACATATGGAATTTTGGCATGGGGTGGCTCATCACACTCTCTCCGAGTTTTTAGTCTTCAGAGAAGAGCTCTGAGGTTCATGTCTGAGCTGGGCTACAGGGAGGATTGCAAGGCTGCATTTACGGAGTGGGGTATATTGACTTTTCCTTCTGTTTACATTGTTCAAAAACCATTTTTGAACACGTCTTCAAATCTAACGATTTAAGTTTTGTATAATTTAACATTTCACGCCACTGTCCTCGCATTCCAAACAAATTAAAATACATGAGATACTACTAGCGCTATCTGTTGTAACCACGGTTACTTATCTGAAAGTGGCCGCATATCCTCCTACGCTATCTGACCAATCATAGCGCTTCCCGCTATACCCCGGCGATCGAGTCGACCAATCACTGTCTTTTAACGGAGGCAATCAAGTTAGCTCCTAAGTTCATGATCTTTAAGAATCGATTTTAATAAAAACTAGTTAACGTGTTTCGACCGGATTTGTGTTAAAGTTCATAAGGTTAATTTAGACAATCGCTGACGTAAAGGTTTACATAACTTCTCAGTATTTACATTATTCACCCTTTCTATTTCCGGAGGATGTATATCATCCCGCCGGAAGGGGCGTTAACAACTTCTTCAAGTTGATCTAGTTCCTACGTTCTAGAAGCAAGTAGTCTCTTAAACCTCGACCATGTAAGTCGAGAAAAGCGCACCCCCGATTCTAGCCGGCTGGCGCTAGGCGCCATGCCGGCAAGTTTTCACGTTTTGACACCTCATAATCTCTTTAGTTCTGTACTCAAGTAACATAGTGATATCCCAGCATAATCATCTTTATGTCAAGCCTACAATAAGGTATTCATTGGCAAACATACTGCCGTTATTCTCACGAGTCTCACGCCGAGCAATGGCGTCCCAATTGGTCTCATCCATGGGAGTTCTACAATCGAACCCTGTCTCAAACCACACTCAATCGAGCATAGTCTCGGAATCTCAAGTAAGTAAACGCACATGTTTACAATCACATTCTCTTAAAGGCTGTACCATGCGCTGCACAGTCCCCATTAGGCCTTACATATTGGAACATCTTATATATGTAAAAAACAACATAAATAAGTATGAGAGACATGAAGACCTACATAACTATAGTACTAGGGGAAGGGTCGACTTGGTGCCAGCCCACTGTCGACTGGAAATGTGCCAGTGTAGGCCAGGTCATCTCGGTGTCAGGCTCTTCAATAAATTACCAGTGCCAATCAGAGAACTCCCCCAAAAAGTATTTAAACAGAATGTAAAAAGCTATTTAATAAAAGAAGCGTTTTATAGTGTAATGGAGTTTCTTGACTGTGAGTCCTAAATTTTTAATTTTCTTGAATTCTTAAATTTAATGTTCAGCTGTTTTAAGTAAAGGTCAGGTGTCCTATAAATTTTATTAGAATATGTGTACATTAAATAGGTGTAGTCTGTATTTGTACCGTATACTATCCTACTTTTTGACTATTTGTAAATGCTTGTTCATTTTAACATGTAATATATTTGATTTTGATTTTTGAAAATAGCTCGAAAAGTTCTAAAAATTAAACCTTAATTTTCTAGTCGGTACTATGGTCTCAGTTGAGACTAAACCGAAATTAGTGCCTCACAGTTTAGAGACTCGTGGGAATTACTAAGTAACTAAGTAAATTCATGTCGTCGCCGTCGTTTCGAAAAGTAATGTAAAGAAACGTTGTTGAAATTCGTCATCCGTCGAGGGAGAAGGTGGTCAAACAGAAGCAATGGAGGCTAGGATGGCAGGTTCCGGGTTACCATTAAGCGTTAGACAGTAAGTTTAGTTTTAAATCATAATGGGTAGAGTGCTTGTATATTTAGAAACGTTAATTATTGTCTGTCTGCGATTATTTAGTAAAACAATTCAGTGCTACCGTTAGATAGTAAGTTTAGTTTTAAATCATAAGGCGTAGAGTGCCTGTATATTTGGAACATGTATTCGATAATCAAATGTGTATCCCATTAAAATAATTAGTGCTAGCGTACT
This sequence comes from Pissodes strobi, assembly GCA_016904865.1. NCBI lineage: Eukaryota > Metazoa > Arthropoda > Insecta > Coleoptera > Curculionidae > Pissodes > Pissodes strobi. Next base: position 95,706 of record MU183878.1, on the reverse strand, counting down.
CTGTAATTTTATTTAGTAATTCACTGCGGAAAGAAGATTGCTAATTGAATTTCTTTTATTAATCAATAATTGTTTGACTGGCTCGTTGTAACTATCATGCTTTCAGATAAAATATAATATTCTAGGGAAGTTGATACACGGTAAAAAATTCACAGCGACTAAATAATACGGTGCAAAGATTGATTGTCTGGCGACATGTGGATACGAGGTATATTAGAAAATAAGTGAATAAATTTAGCTACTATTAAATGCTCCCTTTCAATTATGTGCTCCCGCAAAAAATTTCGCAACTTCAAATGTTGTTTTATTAATTTTAAAACGAAACTGATGTGGTTTAGATTCAATTAATTAAATTTAATATACCTATCGATATGGGCAGTTGCCCAAGTGTATAGGTAACTAATTTTACGACGAAATAGGGTGTCAAAACTGCGAACCCGGTTACAGATAATGAACAGGAGGTGAAGAAGAGGCCGAATATACAGTAAGTAAAGGAATAGGGTAAATCGGCATTCATTAAAATTTCACTGATAACATTTGAAAAGAGATTCATGTTGCGCCTCGTGCCATTAGCTAAAGCATGGTCACTTACCGATTTGTTTTGTGTCTCATTCGTATGTTGCGTGGCTCGTTTTTGTAGGGTGCTCGGAAAATCGCGGTCATATTGCGTTCTGGAGATGACAGGGGTTGTGACGGGTGGATCATTTCTTGTATTTTTACCCCGGCTCTCGAACTCTTTGCCGTTCTGCTCCCGCCAGGCCGGCTTGGCTGGCAGAGGAGCAGGCTTGAATTGTTGTTTTGGTTGACGTTTTGTTGCTGTTTTTCTTGTATTTGGTTGAGTTTATACTTATATACAGGTCACTCTAAGCTGATGGCTCTATGAGGGCCACCGCAGTTTGCACACTTAGTGCTCTGATTATTGCACGATGTTATTTCATGATTATCGCTGCATTTGCTGCAGCGAAAGTCTTTCCTACACGTCTGCGGAGTGACCACGTCCCTCGCATCTTTTACATTGCATTGTGACCTTGTCTGACCTGCGATGCTCCCAGGTAACTTTTGTATTTAGGATGAATTTGACTTCTTGCTGTAATCTCCGCAGAGTATTTGCGGCATCTAAGACAATAAGGTAGAGCGCTACCCTAGTCTTTTTCATTAAGAAGACGTTTTTCACACTTATGTTATGTGTATCCATTAGGCCCGACGCCCACAGAAGAGACGAGGCATGGACGTCGGACGGGGACGTGGCGCGGACGCGACTTAATTTAGTTATTCACCATATAAAGTAAAGAGGCAACGCTGATAAGGGAAGCCAGGCCGAGACATGTCTTTACGCGACTGAGCCGCGTTTCTTTTTAGTCTCCAGGGACTCATTGAAGAGGCGAGACATTTGTTTAAAATGGGCGACTCCGAACTTACCGTGCATTTAATAGAATTAACAGAAGAAAATTCGTTTTTATATGATGGCAATAGTATAGAAAGATCTTAACCGCGCCTACGTCCTTACCGCGTCTCTGCCACGTCCGCGACGCGTCACCGCCCCATCTCTCCTGTGGGCGCCGGGACTTAGCTCTTCTTTTATGTCGGTGAGCGAGATGTCCCCATCTAACCCCCTTAACACGAATGCCCTAGTTTTTTGTAGTTTGTCAGCGTAGGAGTGAACTCTGCTTTGGACCGTCGCACAGAGCAGACTGGATTTCGCGGGATCTCTAGTAAACCTGAGCCCGCACGCGTTTTAAAACCGAAATTCGTGTTTATTTGAACTCGTCGAGTTTTAAATCATCTTTTGCGTGTATTTTCATAGTTAAGTTTGGGTTTACATACATTTCGATTGCCACTTTTTCCAGTCCATCCAATGGTGGAATTTCCTGTGAAAACCTAACAAAGAACCACGTAGCCACCACGTTTATAATGTACTGTTGTTCTTACGGACTCTCTCCAGGCTAATCCAAATTCCATTGTGACCATTGGGATCTCGGAAACCGTAAGCTGTAAGAGGTACCAAAATGTACAATTTTGCCAAAGTTGCGCATTTTGGTACTCAATAAAATGCCGTGCAGCAATTGAAGAAATTCCGAACACAACAACAGGATGTAAAAATATGGACAAAATAAAGGACGATACAAACGGGGTAAGCGCCACCAAAAAAGTGTTTACGGCGACGGCTCTGCCACTAATTGCTCAGTTCATATTAATAAACCTAAATAACTCTTCTAGTTTAAGAAAAAAAGATTTAGACAATATGCTTTCAGTGGGAAAGTTTACCAATCTTGTTGTTTGTGTGAAGTATGACATGAGGGTGTCTACTGTCTATAAAAAAGTTTTAGATTGTATCAACAAATTTAGTTTGCTAAATAACATCTCAATTAGGGTTTTTGAAAATGTGAGAAAGAATAAACTATATTGGTATACCAAGCAAAAATTGTGTGGCGCGATTTGTAATTATATTTTGACTGGCAAATCAAACAATAGAGTTGTGTTGAAAACAATTTTGTGCCAAGATTTAAATCTGCATAAAAGCAACTTTAACTTGAATTTTAGTAGTAATAACAAAGTATATGTAAACTAGTAAGTTCGCTCAGCGGTAAATCCTTTGATGTAATTCAGCCACATTCTTTTATGTCACGTGATAACTGGAGATGACCGATGCGCCGCGTAAGTGTCCGATTGATTCGCGTGGCTTTCTCTAGTCAGAGATGTATTCAGGAGATTGTATGGACTCGTACCGAAAGACCTACTGAATGCCGGCCGGGTGAAAAATGAAGTGAAACTGAGCAGAGTTGTAAAAAAATATTTTCATAGAAGGAAATTGAAAAACATTTGCTATACGGGGTGTCATATTTAGGTGATACCACTGTTGCTATCTCAGAATCTAACAAGAATTTAACAACACTGCAAATCGATCTTGAAAAGGCATCAATAGTGGCAACTTTCTAATTTATTCAACTTTGTAGCTTTGACCGTTTCAAAGATAGCAATAATAGTGGATTACGTAAAATATATTTAAAAATATATAATAATATAATACTTCGGAATCTCATTTTTACTACACTTCTTTGGTTTCATGAAAGTGATTTTTCAAGGCCACGTTATGACATGGTTTATGTTTTCGTCTCGCGTTACGGCATTTTTGTATCGTTGATTTGACGACTAACCAAAACTAACCAAATCTATCAAAATTGATTGTACCGTATCGGCACCGGCACCGGTTCAAATGACTACAATAAGCTGAGACTAAGTGAAACTAACCAAAACTTTATTCGACGATTAACCAAAACTAATAAAATCTATTAAAATTTATTATAACGTATCGTAACGGGTTCAAATTACTAAAATAAGTTCATACTAACTGAAACTAACCGAAAGTTGATTGGAGGACTAACCCAAAGTAACCAAATCTATTAAAAATGATTATAACGTATCGGAACAGATTCAAATAATTAAAATAAGTTAAGACTAAATGAAACTAACCGAAAGTTGTTGACGAATAACCCAAACTAACCAAATCTATTAAAATTGATTTTAATGTATTCTGAAAAGCTTGAAATGACTAAAATAAGTTGAGAATAAGTGTAGCTAACCGAGAGTTGATTGAACTACTAACCCAAACTAACCAAATCTATCAAAATTGATTATAACGTATCGGATGACTAAACAAATTTAAGACTAAGTGAAACTAATCGAAAGTTTATTGGAAAACTAACTTAAACTAAAAAAATATTTTAAAATTGATTATAATGTATCGGAACCGCTTTAAATGACTAAAATAAGTTAAGAATAAGTGAAATAACGGAAAGTTGGTTTGACCACTAACCCAAACTAACCAAATCTATTAAAACTGATTATAACGTGTTGGAAGCGTTTTAAATGACTAAGGTATAAGTTAAAATTAAGTGAAACTATAGCCGAAACTTGATTCGACGATTAACGAGAACTAACCAAATCTATTAAAATTGATTATACCGCATCGGAACCGGTTCAACTGATTGAAATAGTTAAGACTAAGTGAAACAAACCGAAAGTTGAATCGAGTGAATCCGGATGGTTTTTCGAATGACAATTATTCGAACGACAGTTCTTCGAACGACATTTCTTCGAATAGACAGTTCTTCGAAAAGACAATTCTTCGAATAGACAATTTTTCGAATGTGTAATTCATCGAATGGACCATTTTTCGAATCTTTAATTTAGTTTGGGTTAGTCCCTTTTATCGTTTTAGCAAAATTTCTGCAACGCCTCGGTGGTGTAGAAGGTAGCGTTCTTGCCTGTCATTCCAGCGCTGCGGGTTCGAGTCCCGTCGGTCGCGAGAGATGTTTTTTTATTGTTTTTTTATTAATTTGGATCAGTTTGGATCAGCGTTGGGTTAGTTTTGGTTAGCACTTGGTTAGTTCTTGTTGATTGAGCCCCCGTAGTGAGCGAAGCGAGCGGAGGGCTATGCAAAGCCCTAATAATACCTATTACCATTTATATTATAGTCGCCTATACGCCTGTCATAACAAGACGCGATCCTGTACGTTAGATGTAAATATGTCAGAAGAGAAAATACCTACGATAAAAATCGTACATTTTGATATATCGAGCCGCATTATTATCAGTGTTTTTGCTGAGTCGGAAAGTAGGAAACCACGGCCTGCGGAGAAGCTATTGCACAGTAAGTCTCCCTCCTTTTTACCCTTGTACCGGGGTGTATCGCGCGCACTCTTTTTGAACGTTTTATTAGTTGCTTTTTTAGAATTATCTTTATGTTTTCTATAATTTAATATTTTCGAAAAACGGTCCTTTCGAATATTTGTCTTTTCGAAAAATTATCCGTTCGAATAATTATCCATTCGAATAATTGTCCATTCGAATAATTGTCCATTCGAAAAACTGTCCTTCGAAGAACTGTCTTTCGGTAAATTGTCATTCGAAAAACAGTCCTAGATTCGAATCGAGGACTAACCTAAACTAACCAAATCTATTAAAATTGATTATAATGTATCGGAACCGCATTAAATAACTAAAATAACTTGAGAATAAGTGAAACTAACTGAAAGTTGGATCGACGACTAACCCAAACTAACCAAATCTATTAATATTGATTATAACATATTGGAACCGCTCTAAATGACTGAAAAAAGTTGAGAAAAAGTGAAACTATCCGAAAGTTGAATCGACGACTAGACCAAAGTAACCAAATCTACTAAAATTGATTATAAAGTATCTGAACCTGTTCTAATGACTAAAATAGCTTAAAACTAAGCGAAACTAACCAAAAGTTGATTGAACAACTAACCGGATTAGGTTAGTTAGTTCGGGTTAATCGTCGATTTAACGTTCGGTTAGTTTCACTTAGTCTGAACATATTTCAATCATTTGAACCGGTTCTAAGACGTTATAATCAATTTTAATAGATGTTATTAGTTGGGTTAGTCACCAAATCAACTCTCGGTTAATTTCCCATAGCCTTAACTTATTTTAGATATTTGAACCGGTTCCGATACGTTATAAACAATTTTAACAGATTTGGTTACTTTGGATTAGTCATCCAATCAACTTGCGATAAACTTCACGTAGTTTCAACTTATTTTAGTCATTTGAACCGGTTTGGATACGTTATAATCAATTTTAATAGGTTTGGTTAGCTTGGGTTAGATATTGATTCATCTTTCGGTTAGTTTCTCTTATCTCAAATTATTTTAGTTATTTAAAGCGGTTCCGATACGTTATAATAAATCCTAATAGATTTGGTTAGTTTGGGCTAGTCGTTAAATCAACTTTCGATTAGCTTCACATAGTTTTAATTTATTTTAGTCATTTAAACCGGTTCCGATTTGTTATAATCAATTTCAATAAATTTGGTTAGTTTGGGGACGACTGCAATCAACTTTCGACTAGCTTCACTTGGTTTGAACTTATTTTAGTCATTTCAACCAGTTCCGATACGTTATAATCTATTTTAATAGGTTTGGTTCGTTTGGATTAGTCGTTGATTCATCTTTTGGTTAGTTCCACTTATTCTCAACTTATTTTAGTCATTTAAAGCGGTTTCGATACGTTATAATAAATTTCAATAGATTTGGTTAGTTTGGGGGCGACTACAAGCAACTTTCGACTAGGTTCACTTAGTTTCAACTTATTTAAGTCGTTTGAACCTGTTCCGATACGTTATAATCAATTTTAATAGATTTAGTTACTTTGGATTAGTCGTCGATTCAACTCTCGGATAGTTTCACTTAGTCTTAACTTATTTTATTCATTTGAATCAGTTCCGATAGGTTATAATCAATTTTAATAGATTTGGCTAGTTTAAGTTAGTCGTCTATTCAACTTTCGGTTTGTTTCACTTAGTCTCAACTTATGTTAATCAATTTAACCGGTTCCGAAACGTTATAATCAATTTTAATAGATTTGGTTAGTTTGGGTTAGTCGTCCAATCAACGTTCGGTTAGTTTCACTTAGTTTCAACTTATTTTAGTCATCTGAATCGATTTCTATACATGATAATCAATTTTAACAGATTTGGATAGTTTGGGTTAGTCGTCGATTCAACTGTCGGTTGGTGTCAGTTATTCTCAACTTATGCTAGTCATATAAAGCGGTTCCGATACGTTATAATGATTTTATTACATTTGGTTAGTTTGAGTTAGTCGTCGATTGAACTTTCGGTTAGTTTCACATAGTCTCAACTTATTTTAATCATTTGAACCGGTTCCGTTACGTTATATTCAATTTTAATAGATTTGGTTAGTTTGGGTTAGTAGTCCAATCAACTTTCGGTTAGCTTCACTTATTCTCAACTTATTTTAGCCATTTGAAGCAGTTCCGATACGTTATAATCAATTTTAATAGATTTGGTTAGTTTGAGTTAGTGTTCAGTTAACTTTCGGTTAGTTTCACTTATTCTCAACTTATTTTAGCGATTTGATTATACCGACGTCATTATTAATTCTAATAGTTGCGGTTAGTTTGGGTTAGTCGTCGATTCAACTTTCGCTTACTTTCACTTATTCTCAACTTATTTTAGTCGTTTAAAGCGGTTCCGATACGTTATAATCAAAGTCAATAGATTTGGTTAGTTTGGGTTAATCGTCGATTCAACTTTTGATTAGTTTCACTTTGTCTCAACTTATTTT
>MU183878.1:41632-73922 GCA_016904865.1 Pissodes strobi | reverse complement strand
AAAACAATATAGAACTTCTGCTGTATTTAAACATGTTGTATGTAAATACCTACTTTATATTAATTGGGCCCCAATGAAACGAATAAAATGGCAGCTCATTTATTCCCCAAATAAAAATAATGGTCATATTATATTATATGCCTTTCAAAATTATTACGAATTATTCAAGTGCTTTTGTCAGGACCGGCGCGCCAGGCAGCGAAGGTTTGTATTGACCCTGCATAGCACTTGATTACTATATACCGTGGGGTAAATAACTAGGAAAAAAAGTGTACATACACCGCATTTCATTAAATCCATTTACGCCATTTTTTGCATTTAAGACCATTTATATCCATGTACGGTCATTTACATCCATTTAAGGGCATTTATGTGCATTTGTAGACATTTAAGCCATTACTGCCATTTATACCCATTTACATCAATTTGTATCCATTTATGGTATTTATTCTTTCCCCTGGCGAAAATAATCGCACTAGTGGTAAAAGCGGCATAAGTGTAGTTTTCCGAGTATTTCCTATACTATATATCGTATATACTGACTTCGATACATCAATCGCATATCGATATTTTCAAAATATCGATATATCGTTACCACCATTAGCAGTGGCTGAGCTTAACAGTTCCCTAGACCTATAGATCAGTTCACGCTCAAAAGTTAGTATGGTGCTTATGGAGGACGGCGTTGCCAAGTTAACGTATTACTTGATTTTAGCCTCATTTCTGCAGGCAGTTAAATAAATGCATAATTTCTTAAGCGGGAGGTATTTTTTTATATGTACAATAAAATTAATAGAAATTATTATATTGAAAATTATTTAAAGTTTTTCACCAAGACAAAAAGTAGGTTAATTACAGGGAACATTTTATTATATTATATAGAATTTATATACGATATAATTATAAAAAAAGTATGGTATTTTACAAAATTTTATTTACTTTTACCTGTGGGTCTGTCTGTATGTCTGTCTGTCTGTCTGTAATCAAATCTTGCAAGCTGAATTCGAACTGCTTCTAAATGTCCCATTTATTTCAGATTTGGCATGTATGTTTGGCTCCCGTGAATATACAAATTATTTTTTTTCTTATCAAAAATCAAAATGGCGGATATAAAATGGCGAATTTTGTTGTTTTTAAGAATTCATGACCACCAGCGATCTGTAAAACATATAACAAAACTCGTGATACTGTTTTTATCAACTTTCTTTTTTTAAATACGCACTTAATTTTTTTTTATCGTTTTTTTAGATGTTATTGGCGTTATTAATATACATATATTATTATTTTTATTTTTTTAATTTTTTTCTTCTTCTTTTTTTAATATTTATTTTTCTTTGGCGTAATTTTGAATAGGTTAAGTTAATTAATTTTAATTAAAGTTCGTATTTAAAGAAAAATTGATGAGGGGTATGGAATCCGACGTTTCGTCTTGAAGGGGTCATCAACTTTTTTTTAAATACCGGCTTTAATTAAATTTAATTATTCTAAACTTTTCAAAATTACGTCAAAGCAAAATAAATAATAAACTAAAAAAAGTAAAAATAAAATAAAAAAAAATGTGTACGTCAGCTTTATACGCACACAACTGAAAGAGATGTTAGGAATTGAGTTTTTATTTTTTAAGCTTTTTTTCCCTCAACTTTTGCACGCGGTTTCCGCACTTTTTTTTAATTTTCTTTTTGCTTTTTTTCAACTTTTTATTTCATAAAGCATTTTCTTCCTCGAGCTCGTAGCTGAATTCCTTCGCCATTTTTTTCGCCGAAAACCGCGTTTCTCGAAATTTTTCTTTTTATCAATATTTTTTTCTTATTTCGTTTTATAATACTTTTATTAACTTTCCGAACAATTTTTTTCGGTTTTTTTTAACCGGGGTCCAGTTTTCGTCCAGGATCCTCATTTTACCCCGGCTACATGTCCTGAAAATTTCAGCCTTCTAGCTATACTGGAACATGCTTAATTAAAGTGGTGTTTCAATTTGGTTTCCATTTCATTTGATTTTTTCATTTTTTCTGACTTACTATCCTCGCTAAAGAAGTTTCACTTCAATAAAAAAAATAAGAATACATATTCATATTAATAACGCCAATATCATCTGAAAAACGATAACAAAATTAGTTCATATTTAATAAAAGAAAGTTGATGATGACCCCTTGAAGACGAAACGTCGGCGTCGGGTTCCAAACTGAATACCACCATTGGATAGAACGGAAAAAGTGGCAATGCAAAAGTGCGTGCAATTCAATTTGAAATCTGTTTTTAAATAATCCCAGAAAAAAAAATAAAACGATTTTTCACAGGTTCGGTTTTTTTCCGGATATCTCCGGAAATACTCGGGATTTTAAAACTTTCTAAACTGCATATTATTAGGCACCTAATTGCGCAATTTTACTCTAATTTGACCGACACTGTATCTCTTAAGGTTTTCGAAACCCCCATATATAGATTCCAATTCGAGCCACCCTGTATACCTACTATAAAAATATAAATATGAAAATATTAATTATTAATAATGGTTAACGATAAAAATACTTTTAGATATAATTATCAACGTTCCATACGTTATTAAAAGGTGGCCGAGTTGGCAACGATGCACAGTTATTTCCCATAAGAAAAGCATTGCCATAAGGCGCCACGCTAACTTTTGAGCGTGAACACAACTATAGAGCTCGATGAGAATCTGACTTTACCACCTGTATTTGAGAACACCGAAATCCGGGAGAAGTCGCCCTTCACAATTTATAGAGACAGAAATGGAAATCCTTCTCTGCTTCGAAAAAGCACTATTCTCTGGATTCTGAGTAAGAATCGTATTAATTTTTAATTATTTTACAATCATTCTATCATCCACTTAATCCGAGACTTAATCTGTCTGAACCAAGGCTTGGACATTATCTTATAATCTGTCCTTTTTTAAGTGAAGGCCACGGGAGTCTCAGCAACGACCGATTGCTAAGAGTGCGAGGGCCAGCCACATCCGAAGAAATTGTCCAGCGCACACCTAAACACACGTCTATGAATTATGAATGTTGTGGAGAGGCGAGAAGAGTTGTGGGCGGGAGATTGGGTGGTCATTGAAGAACCAGACCCAAAGGAGAGGCACCTTTTGGGGAAAATAAATACCTGGAAGGGAAACAGGTGTACACCCTCCCCAATGCCTAGGTTCTGATATCAAATTGCACTGGAATAATAACAATTTTTTAATCATTTTAATTTTACACTTGCACGGCATTTTTAAAAGTTGGTATCAATTTAAAAGTAAATTGCTCTATATAATAAACATAAATTATAAGAAATGCGATCCAGTAAAAGGAAAATTAATCAACTCCGAAAACGTCTAATCATACAACGGAAAAGAGTTATTGTTACATTTAGGCGCTCGATTATCATTTGCCCAGCAAATAGGTGTATCTAATTTACGGAAGTTATAATTGGTCTTATGACCAAATAATTACTTTGTTCCCATCTTAAACTTGAAACAATCATCATAAAAGTGATGCGGTACGTTTTAGTCTCAATATTTTCATTTTAGCCATAACGTTTAGCGTTTAGAAATAGGTAGTTTAAAATTGAGGTACATATTCAAACAACATAAATATTTAAAAAAATGGTAATAGCGAAATTAACTATACTAACTTTTATATTCATAAATTATACGTATGCTTAACGTTTCAATTATCTACTTAGCATAATATTTTAAGCAAATAATATTCATAAAAATATATGTATTATTAGTTGATCAAAACAAAACTTGCTTTCGTCAAAACTTATTTGAACATGAGTGAGTGTGAAAAACGTTTAATATTTAGGATATTGTTCCGGATAACTTTATATTGGTAAGTAGCTTTATGTCTAAATTTATTTAAATTATGTCACTGAAGTTAGCTTCAGATTCAGATTAAATTCTGACCCCAGATTTACATTTTTACAGTCGTCCAAATGAATATCGAACTAGTAAGTAATAATTAGAGAGAACAAAAATGTAGGGTATCGAAAACGTGTTTTTATATAAATTTTGATTAAAATTAGGTATTTCATTTAAAATAAATAATAGATAAAAGTACCTACCCTATTCTTCATTATACGGGCACCCTTTCAAATGTTATTACTCTTTTTGACATCTCACTTGTTTCCCTGAAGAAATTTTGATGAGGAAGTGACAAGGAACATCTCATTCATACGCTCGTGTAATTGTAACCTCCAGTTAAATCTGATAGTTCGGGAAAATTAGACTGAATATTTCAAAAAAATATGAAAAATATGCTTTTATATGTTTAACTAAAATTTTGATGTGGAAATGACAAGAGTCATCTCATTACGTATGTGTAATTGGAACGCTCAGTTAACTCTGATAGTACGGGAAAATTAGACTGAATATTTCAAAAATATATAAAAAATATGCTTTTACATGTTTCACTAAAATTTTGATGTGAAAGTAACAAGGGACATCTCATTTATACGCACGTTAATTGCAACCCCCCAGTTAACTCTGATAGTCCGGCAAAATTAGACTGAATATTTAAAAAATATATAAAAGATATGCTTTTATATGTTTCACTAAAATTTTGATGTGAAAGTAACAAGGAACATCTCATTCATATGCACGTGTAATTGCGACCCGATAGACATAACTGGGGGTTGCAATTACACGTGCCTATGAATGAGATGACCCTTGTCACTTCCACATCTACATTTTAGTGAACCATATAATATCACATTTTTTTATATATTTTTGAAATATCCAGTCTAATTATCCCGGACTATCAGACTTAGTCAAAGTCAAAGACAAAATGTGCTTTATTGTAAGAAGAACAAATCTCTTGTCTACAAAGCAGTTCCTTATGCATATAAAATAAAATCAAGTAATATAATACAATACAAAGTAAAAATCAATTTTAAAATTAAAGTGAGAATAAATATAGAAAGAAAGATACAAATGCAAATAAAAATACGATAAAAATACAAATAAAAATAGAAATAAAAATACAAATGAAAATAAAAATACCTGACAAAACTACCAACTATCATTATAATACTCCTCCAGGCTGTAATAAGACTTTGCCGCCAAAACACTCTTCATCTTCCTCCGAAACCGCGAGTATGGCAACCGTCTGTACTCAGTGCCCAAACGGTTATAGATCTTGAGGCCCTCATACATAATTGATTTTTTTGTAACTGTTAGTCTGGGAATAGGAAGGCGCACATTTTGGTTTAAGGCCAATCTTGTATTATGTGATCGATCAGGGATCTCAGCACAAGATTTTTTGTGAATCAGACAGACTGTTTCAAGGATACATAAAGATACCAATGATAATATTCCATGCTTAACAAACAGTGGTCTACAATGTTCCCTAATTCCTACCTGACACATAAATCGTATGGCTTTCTTTTGCAAAACAAAAATCGAATTGAACGACCGTTAACTGCAAAAGCCCCAGAATGCTATACCATATCGAAGGTGCAACTCAAATAGTGAAAAATACACCATCCTAGCCGTCGCGGTCCCCAATTCGCCCGAAACCACTCTAACGGCAAAGCAAGCAGAGGCTAGCCTAGAACGCAGTAATGAAATGTGTTCATCAAATTTAAGCTTATTGTCTATCAAAAGGACCAGAAACTTAGTGACTGATCTATTTTCGACATGTTGATCACTTATATGTAAATCATTAAAATTAAAGCCAAAAGTAAGTACATTGGTTTTAGTGACGTTTAAGCTAAGGGAATTAGCATCACACCATGCCTTAATTTTTGGTAGATCCGAGGTTATAATTTCCTTAAGATTGTCACCCTTTTTTGCATGCCATAGGAGAGTGGTGTCGTCGGCGAAGAGGTGATCTTCCCCCGAATATCGATCATAGCAAGGTCATTTATATACACTAAAAAAAGAACAGGTTCCAGTACGGATCCCTGAGGCACACCAGAATGACACACCGGGGGTGCAGACTCATCGTCGCCAACTCTCACCACCTGAACCCTCCCCGAAAGGTAAGTTCCGAACCATCGATTAGCCGTTCCCCGTACACCACAGTGGTGAAGTTTCCGCAGCAGCACCTCTCGATCCACGCAGTCGAAAGCCTTTGAAAAATCGCAAAACACTGCCGCAGCCACATCACTACCATTCAGACTTGTGTATAGGGTCTCCAAAAGCGAAAAGACCGCATCACTCGTGCTCTTAGATGCCCGGAAACCAAACTGCGAGCTGGTTATAACGTTGAATGTCGATAGAAAATTAACCAGCCGCGATTTTACCAGCTTCTCAACCACCTTCGAAAGGGTGACAAGCAGTGATATAGGACGGAAATTAGATGGATCCTCGCAGTCACCCCCCTTATGCAAAGGGATCACAATCGCCCGCTTCAAGCAGGAAGAAGGAAATTCGCCAGTCTGAAAAGAAACGTTAATCGCACTCGCGAGTGAAAGCAAACCTGTTTGTGAAAGATTCTGAAACACCCCAATGGACATTCCATCGTACTCAGAAGAATTCCTATTCTTGATCTGCGAAAACACATCTCTAATTCAGTCACATCGACGGGGCGAAAGTAAAAACTGCAAGGAACGTTCACCTCGCTAAGATAATTCAAAGGGTCCCCACCAGTCTCCATGTTAGAAGTCGTTCTTTCCGCCACAGAACAATAAAGAGCATTCAGAGCATCCGGCCTCACGTCGACAGTACCAGAGCACGAGGCGCGTCTGCCTCGTTGTGAAAATGCACTTAGTGGATCGGGAGAATATGTAATATGGTCCCACTGAACGGCTGCGCATTGTACGCTAAAGGTTTTAAAATTGTGAGTGCTAAATATTCTACCCATTCTCCGTTTCCCTTCTCTCCGATCAACCCCAAGCGGGAACCCAACTAAAACAGTCTCATGATCAGATAGCGCTGCTGACAAAACCCTCACATCCTCTAGATCAAAATTTGTACAGAAATAATCCAAAATTGACGAGCAATTTTGAGTAACGCGCGTCGGACTGGTTACATGCATTTGTAAATTGAAGGATCCAAATATATTGTCTAATGTTTGGGTGTGTAAAGACGATTTAATTAATATCAACAAAATTTAGTATAAAAGAACGGGCAAATCAAGTAGACGACAACTTATCTGGTTGAGTAGTTCCCTTTTAATTAAGGCAAAACGGTCATCCTGTAAGCTCAAACCCTCCCGATCCTGATGATCTGGTTAAGTAGTTCCCTTTTAATTAAGGCCAAACGCTTTTCTGGTACCAAGGTCAACCTCCCGATCTTGACTATCTGGTTAAGTAGTTCCCTTTTAATTAAGGTCAAATGCTTCTCTGGGAACCAAGATCGAAGGAATGAGTCTGAGGCCGATGCTTCGAGTGGAAGCGGCCCTAGGTGGTAGATGCACAAGCCTACTCGCATCGTCCGGTGAAAGACCACCCCACCAGAATTGGGGAGCCCTAAGTGGTTTTCCCAAATCACGTTCCGCTTCAGCGCTGGTGGTCCCGGGTTTCACAGTAGGAATAGATGGACATGATGGTGCTTCCAGGATCAAAATATTCCGGAGGTAAACTCCCCGGCCATTCGGATCTCCGGGCGGTGGGTAGCCCTGGGAGCCCTTCATTCCGCATTTCACAGACAGCAAAGATACCGAACCAATTTAGAATAGATTTCTGCAACATAAGAGGCCTAAATACAAACATAAATTCGGTACACCAACATCTACAAGCAAATAGACCACACATATTAGCCCTTACAGAAACACAAGTATGTTCTACAACAACAACAGTGAACTACCTCTATCCTGGTTACGACTTACATACCCGATTTAGATATAAGTTCGGAATATGCCTTTTTGTCCGAAGCGACCTTTCATGTCACCGCGAGGAAACACTCGAACCGAACAACTTTGACGTCATGTGGCTCAAGTTCACCGCCAAGGGATTAACCAAGTTTATATGTTGTCTCTATCGCCCTCCGAGCGATAGAGCCTACCAAAGCTTTTTCTCAACACTAGCTACCACCTTTGACTCAATACAGGTCGATCACCCCAGTTCAGAAATAATCGTTCTGGGAGACTTCAATGCCCACAACACCAACTGGCTCAAACATCACAACAAGACCAACAACGAAGGTAGAGAAGCTGAAGCATTTGCCATCAGCTGCGGGCTTACTCAACTTGTAGACGAACCAACTCGAATCTCAGAGAGGGGCGAATTCGCCGCCCTCCTGGATCTTTTTCTGACCACAAATCCTGACCAGTACAAGGTTACAGTTGGTCCGCCATTAGGTACCTCCGACCACAAACTTATTACAACGGTTTGTGAATTGCCACTCATACAGAGGGATCCACCATTGCCTCGCAAAATCTGGCATTACAATTCTGCAAACTGGGACGATCTGAGGCAGTTTTACCTAGATTTTCCTTGGCTCGATGTCTGTTTTGCCACTGACGACCCGTCAGACTGCTGCGAAGAGATCATGCAAGTAATCTCGTCAGGAATGGAAGCATACATCCCAAATTCCATCAAGTTACCATCAAAAGGAAAGCCCTGGTTCGACAAAAGATGCGAAAGAGCTGTAGGAAGGAAACAGCAAGCCTATAAGTATTGGCAGCAAAATCAGACCGCTGAAAATCGCAATTATTTTATCGAAGCGAGAAACGAGTGCAAGCGTGTGATCGACGAAACTAAGGACAAACACAATCAAAGGATCAGAAATAAACCTTTGCAATGCCCCAGTGGCTCTAGGAATTTCTGGTCGGTAGCAAAGGCAGTAAGTAATAACTTTACAAAAACGTCTCTCCCACCTTTGACGGACGAACGTGGCATCACGGCGACTACAGCCAAGGAAAAAGCAAACATGCTCGCCAAAATGTTTTCATCGCACTCTACCTTAGACGTGCCGCAAAGCAAGACTCTCCCCACTATACCGAACATCAACACCACCATGGCAGAAGTCAAATTTTCTCATCGTGATATTCGCAAAATCCTTAAAGAACTAGATACGCAAAAGGCATCAGGACCGGACGGAATACCTGCCATCGTGCTAAAGAACTGCGCCAACGAACTAACACTTGTTTTTTCCAGGCTTTTTTCTCTTTCTTACAGAAAAGGGATTTACCCATCCTCTTGGAAAGTCGCTCGAGTGCAACCTGTTCCAAAAAAAGGCAAGAAAACCACGCCCTCAAACTATCGCCCGATTGCCTTGCTTCCAATAATCTCTAAAGTCATGGAACGTGTAGTCAACCAGCAACTACTCAAGTACCTCGAGAGCAACAGAATAATCAGCGATAATCAATACGGCTTTCGCAAAGAGAGATCGACAGGAGATATATTGGCCTATGTCACTCATATATGGAGTAGGGCAATTGAAAACTACGGAGAGTCTCGAGCGATTGCATTGGATATTTCAAAGGCATTCGACAGAGTTTGGCATGACGGACTGCTCAACAAACTGCCGTCCTTGGGACTGCCCGCCTCTCTCTGCAGCTGGCTGGCCAGTTTCCTTAAGAACCGATCCCTACATGTTGCAGTCGATGGACACATCTCGGACACATTTACCATCAACGCGGGCGTGCCTCAGGGCGCAATACTTTCACCAACTCTGTTCCTCATCTATATTAATGACCTGCTGATCGAAACGAATAATCCTGTTTACAGTTTTGCAGATGACAGTACCCTTGTCTCCCACTTTAGATCAGAAAAACCCTTACCAGCGACTGAGACTCATCACCGCAGACAGGAGCAGATTACAGCAATTAATCAAGACCTGGAGAAAGTTCAAACTTGGGGCGACCGAAATTTGGTCCAGTTCAATGCAGCGAAGACCCAAGCAGCAACGTTTACTAAGAGGGCCAATACAGCGGGCCCTGACATCATTATGGCAGGATCGACCATTCCTTCATCCTCGTCAATCGGGCTGCTGGGTGTCTCGGTCAACAGCAATTTGTCATGGCATGACCATGTTGCTAACATCGCAAAATCAGCCTCCCAGAAGCTTGGTGCGCTATTTCGCAACAAAAAACTCTATACACCGCAGCAGTTGCTCTTGCTGTACAAAGCGCAAATAAGACCGTGCTTAGAATATTGCTCACATATCTGGGGTGCCGCACCAAAGCATACCCTAAAGCTGCTGGATTCCATTCAGAAGAGGGCTGTGTGTCTCGTCGGCGACCCGGAGTTGACCCGGAATCTGGATAGTCTGGAACATCGCAGACATGTGGCCGAGATGTCTCTGTTTTACAGATACTTTCTCGGCAGATGTTCCCAGGATTTGGCCCGCATAATCTCGCCCCTGGCAACTCCTGTCAGTCAGTCCCGATAGACGGCAAGAGCGCCCCAGTTCGTCGTACAACTAGAAACACCTAGAACATCGCTTTACCAGAACTCCTTTGTCTGGCGCACTGCATCACTGTGGAACTCACTTCCAGGACATCTGTTTCCCACTAGTTACAACCTACAAATATTCAAGAACCGTGTCAATCAACATCTTCGCACACACACCGCTCGTCGAGCGCCATAGGATCTATCTTTACACTGCCATAAAAAAAAAACCTCCTCTATAGTGATGTGAGTGTAAAAGTAAAGTGTAAAAGTAACGTAAAACTTAAAGTAAAAAGTAAAGTGAACCATAGATAAAAGTGAAACCTAATTAAAGCATACCAATAGAACTAAAACGAATTATAACGCTCATAACGATTTAAACTAAAAGTAAACTCAAGGGAGCCGAATAGGTCGAGTGCAGTCAGTCCTCATCGAATGGTCATGCGTTCTACGCTATTCTAGTAAATTGTATTCAAACATAGTCGTCATTCTAAGTGCATTCCTTCCTGTACCTGAAGACCAATATACGTACAGTTTGTTTCGAATTAAGCGAGTCGTTATTCCATCTGATATACAACCCCCAGCTCAAGAAGGACGCCGCCAGTAATCCCACTCAGTAGTACGCACCAGGGAAGCGCCCAAAATCCTCTTTGACAATATCTTGTTTGACTAGGATTGCAGTACCGCCGTGAATTGAATTTTCACGCGTAAAAACAGAAACTGCGACGTAACCAGGAACACAACATAGTTCACTATGTTTCAACCAATGCTCAGTAATTAGTAAGACTTCTGGACCATTCTGGTCTTCAAGGAATATTGATAACTCGTCTGTTTTATTTCTGATTGACTGAATGTTAAGTAATAGTATGAAGAACAAATTTTGATTTTTTAACTTAACTTTGTAGTGTCTTGAAGAAGAAGAGGGCTCATCACTAAAAAAGTATCACTTATCGATTGCTTGTTGCACAAATTAGTCTCTAATAGCGAGCTTTCTGATAATTCAGAATTTGAGATCCGTGTGACATGTATTAAACTACAGTTATACTTAACGTTAGATTTAAAACCAATTATTGCATTTTTCAAGATTTTTGCTAATTTAGATAAACCTCTAATTTTTTCCGAGAGGTCACTTATGTAACAGTCTGAACTTGATGAAATTTCCCTAAAAGAAGCTCCAGGCCTACACACAACACATAGAGAAGCAGAGCCTATCATTTGTTTTTTTAACGAATCATATGAAAATTTTCCATATCCATCAGTCAAAACCAACACATTGTTTGGAATACGTTTATCCCTTGCGATCGTCTTCAACAATGGAAACCTTTGTTGTTGAGGATTATGACTTAAATTTTTGTCCTCAGCCGTGAATGTATTAGTCATTAGTGCACAATTGACGTTTTCAGTTTGAATGTAGTTATCAGTCATCTGTTTTGAGGTATGGGAGTTTTTAAGAATAGTTTTCAGATCCAGGATGTCGGACGAGAGTACTTTATTTTCTTCATTCAGTGTTTGAATTGTCGTTAACATGCAATCCTTCGTTTCAGTCACATCCTTTAATCTGTTGCTTGCCTCCTCCAGGTCTCTGGTGCATTTATCCAGGGTTTCTTCCAGTGTCCTGTTCTCCTCTTTCAGTCTAGATAAATTTTGCTTTAGCTGAGATATATTTTGCTGATAATCCTGTATCTGTTTCATGTAATCACCTTCAATTTCACATGCGCTGTTCTCTAGATCCAATGATAACTTTCTTTGTTTTCGAATATATGAGTCCTTCTGGATTAGATCGACCTTTAACTTGTCTAATTGTTTCTTATAGGTACTCACTCTATTCTCATTTTCGGAATCTTCTGCCTCACACTCTGAGGAGCAATATACTTTATGTCCAGTTAAAAGGATGTGGCCCTTCTTTTTTAACAAACAGCTGTGGTGAAAAACGTTGAGACATTTCACACAAACCAAGTTATTGAAGGGTTTAAGGCAACATTTAAATTGGCCATTCATTATGTAAAATTTATAAACAAAATAAAATAAAATAGAATAAAACAGTCATTCCGGATCTGGATTTCATGTACCTTTCAGATACCCTGACAATAACAATAACATAGGCCAGTGTTTATAAACAACAATGCGTGTGGGAATTCCTAGCACTTTTTATCGCCAAAGTCACATTCCACATCTGTGAGAGAAAATAGATTTTCCTTAATATGTGGCCAGGCTTAAAACTTTTTCAGAATGCAAAAACACACAGAGATACTTTGAATTTATGCGCACAGATTGGTATCTATTTCAAATTTAATTCCAAACTATTAACCGGAAAATTAAGCGAATCATTCAGGAGCCCGTTTTTAATGCTTAGCACCGTTTTTAGCCACCGATAACTTGTCCCTTGTTAACTGGGGCTTACAATTATGCATGCGTATAAATGAGATGACTCTTGTCACTTCCACATCAAAGTTTTAGTGAAACATATAAAAGCCCATTTTTTTATATATTTTTGAAGTATTCAGTTTAATTCTCATGGACTATCAGAGTTAACTGGGGGTTACAATTACAAGTGCGTATGAATGACATGACTCTTGTCATTTCTACATCAAAATTTTAGTGAAATATTTAAAAGCACATTTTTTATATAATTTTGAAATATTCAGTCTAATTTTTAAGGACTATCAGAATTAACTGGGGGGTTGAAATTTCTCAAGCGTGTCAAGAAGATGTTCCTTGTTATAAAATTTTTAGTCAATGTGAATGAATCTCATCAAAATTTTAGTGAAACATATAAAAGCAAATTTTTTACATATTTTTGAATTATTCAGTCTAATTTTCACGGACTATCAGAGTTAACTGGAGGTTGCAATTACACGTGCGTATGAATGAGATGACCCTTGTCTTTTCCACATCAAAATTTTAGTGAAACATATAAAAGCACATTTTTTATATATATTTTGAAATATTCAGTCTAATTTTCCAGAGTTAACTGAGGGTTTCAAATACACGTGCGTATGAATGAGTTCACCCTGGTCACTGCCACATCTAAATTTTAATTATAGTTCATAAAAATTTAGCACATTTTTTATATATGTTTGAAATATTCAGTCTAATTTTCCCAGACTTAACTAGGGGTTTAAATTACAGGTGCCTATGAATGAGATGACCCTTGTCACTTCCGCATCTAAATTTTAGTGAACCATATAATAGCACATTTTTTTTATATATTTTCGAAATATCCGGTCTAGTTTTCCCGGACTATTAGACTCAACTGGAAGTTTAAATTACAGGTGCCTATGAATGAGATGACCCTTGTCACTTCGACATCTAAATTTTAGTGAACCATATAATAGCATTTATATATTTTTGAAATATTCAGTCTAATTTTCATGGACTATCAGAGTTAACTGGGGGTTGCAATTACACGTGCGTATGAATGAGATGACCCTTGTCACTTCCACATCTAAATTTTAGTGAAGCATATAAAAGCACACTTTTTATATGTTTTTCAAATATTCGGTCTAATTTTCCCGGACTATCAGAGTTAACCGGGGGTTCCAATTACACGTGCGTAATGAGATGACCCTTGTCATTTCCACATGAAAATTTTAGTGAAACATATAAAAGCACATTTTTCATATATTTTTGAAATATTCAGTCTAATTTTCCCGGACTATCAGAGTTAACTGGGGGTTGCAATTACACGAGCGTATGAATGAGATGTTCCTTGTCACTTGCACATCGAAATTTCTTCAGGGAAACAAGTGAGATTTCAAAAATATTATTAACATTTGAAAGGGTGCCGGTATAATAAAGAATAGGGTAGGTACTTTTATCTATTATTTATTTCAAATGAAATACCTAATTTTAATCAAAATTTAACTAAAAACAAGTTTTCGATACCATACATTTTGGTTCTCTCTAATTATTACTTACTAATTCAATATTCATTTGGACGACTGTAAAAATGTAAATCTGGGGTCAGAAATGAATCTGAATCTGAAGCTAACTTCAGTGACATATTTAAGTATGCTGTTAGGCTATATAGTTTGAGATATTTAAATATTGTTTTAAGTATATTTTATGTAAAAACTAATCTCATGTAAATATATACAGGGTGACGGCCCTCTCGCTTCAATAGCAAAGTTCATGCAAATTAATGGTTGCTATAATTATAACCTTTAGCTACGACCACTTATAAAAATGAGACAAAAACCACAATTAATGTGACTAGAAAGCTTAAAGTATAACCCGAGAATAACAACCGCAGAGAAGAGACAACATAAATCCCGCCCAATAATTTGGAGTGGGAGGTAAACCGGCCAACTGTCATCTCCACGTGCTTGTCAGTTTACTTTAGTCCGAGATTTGTTTAGTACAAAATTTTTGCGTGAACGCGTTTCCTTTGGTTTATTATTGAAGTGACTTCTTAAGGTGGAATTCCCTCGGAACGGCTATCGCTGACGATAATCGCGTAGTGATTATCGCTGAGCGATAATCGCCATAGGTATGTTTTCCAACCAGCGTTCGCGACAATAAATTTCAAGCGTGTATCGGTAATTTTCCTATTAAGCAGGGCGCCCACTGAATCGGCACAGACCGGCCAGCACAGCCGGCATAAGTTGCTATCTACGTTATTAAACGAGGCAGCGCCCATTTAATCGGAACAGCGCGGAACGGCATCTCGTTTAATAACGTAGATAGCAACTTATGCCGGCAGTGCTGGCCGTGCCGGGCCGGTCTGTGCCGATTCTGTGGACGTCCTGCTTTAGTTGTTCGCTCGTTCTGTGTCAGTCAAGTCATTGGAATGAGTTTAAAGCGGAGTAGCGGCTTATATGATGTATGAAGAAGCCGAAGGTGATGACATACTTCAAATGTGTGTGGTTCAACGAAATGAGGTCGATACGATATACAGGGTGGCGCATCGGAAACGAAACAGAGGCAATTACTGGCAGCTCAGTTCTTTTTGAAAAAACGCTCAGACCCGTCGATTTCGTTTTCGTGGGGGACATAAAATTGGAAAAAAATACGTTTCCACGTGCAGCCCCCTAGGCGGGGTTGGCACCACCCCTAAAATCTTAAATGGAACACCCTGTATATTATTGAATATTTGGATTTTGCGGACAATTCTAGACATATTTCATGAATAATGCCTTATACCTATCTCCAACTGTTTTTGAAATATTGACAGTTGAAAGTCGACTATTTACCAAGTTTGACAGCCTGTGAAATCTAAACGGCTAAAGATAGAGCAAAATGGTTTGCACTTTCCTATCTTGGTTTTTCATAAGCTACACTTGACACTAATTTTTTATTTAACCAGAGATTAAGAAATTCCGCTTAAATTTAATCTCCGGTTAAACCTAAAATTAGTGTCAAACGATAGCTTATGAAAAACCAAGATAGGAAAGTGCAAACCATTTTGCTTTATCTTTAGCCGTTTAGATTTCACAGGCTGTTAAACTTGGTAAATAGTCGACTTTCAACTGTTAATATTTAAAAAACAGTTGGAGATAGGTATAAGGCATTATTCATGAAATATGTCTAGAATTGTCCGCAAAATCCAAATATGCAATAATATACAGGGTGCTCCATTTAAGATTTTAGGGGTGGTGCCAACCCCGCCTAGGAGGCTGCACGTGTAAACGTGATTATTTTTCCAATTTTATGTCCCCCACGAAATCAAAATCGACGGGTCAGCGCTTTTTTCAAAAAGAACTGAGCTGCCAGTAAATGCCTCTGTTTCGTTTTCGATGCGCCACCCTGTATATCTCTAGACCGAAGGGGGGCTTTTTCACTCAGTTAATACAAACCCATTTGCAGCCTGACGTATTTTTCAGATTGAATCGACCTCAGTTTAAAACTAAGGAAAAGTCGTTGGTCGCAGCGACTATATTTGCTCTCGGAGAAGGCAGTTTGCGACGCACGCTGCCCCCAACGATTATCGCTGGAGGCTGTCGCTTGGAGGAAAGTGATTCCATAAAAGAACAATAATATCAGTATCAGCGCGATCGTCGCAGCGACGGTCGCTGACCGATCATCGCAGCTATCGCTCGGAGGGAATTCCACCTTAAAACGGGGGTAAAGTCAAAAAAAATAAAACGCTTATCAAATTGAAACGCTTTTCAAAGTGAAACGCCCCTTTAATTAAGCATGTTCCATTATAGCTAGAGGGCTGAAATTTTTAGGACATGTAGGGGCGGAAAATGACGACCCTGGATGAAAACTAGACCCGTACACCCCCCCCCCCCCCCTTTCGGCCAGGAGAGAGGTGAGAAGAGGGAAACTAAAATAATTCATTTCGGTAGAACGGGAAGAGCTATGGCGTCGAAATTTTTATGGTATGTGCGCCTCATAGGGGGCTACCTTTGACCATATGGCTCTAATTTAAGGAGGGATTTTAGGGGGAAAACATTTTTTACCGATTTCTGCAACGGAGCCTCGGATTATTTATTTATTTATTTATTTATTTATTTATTTTCATCCACAATTTGATCAATTTTTACAGAGATATGTGCTTTGTCAAAGAAAATGTAAAATACCTAAACTACAATAAAAACAATAAATTTACCAACATGTCATACAATTCCTCGTACAATTCACTCCCTCAGCGCCATTCACACATCGATACACACACACATTAAAATACTAGTAATTCGAAGGAATCACATATGCTTAAAATGTACGGTCAAAATATTCCTGAAGAGAATAAAAACTGTTATTTAACAATACCCTTTTTAATTTTATTTTAAAAATATCTCTACTAACACTTTCTTTAATATGTACAGGCAGGTGGTTGTACAGCTTAATAGGCATTACATAACTGCTATTCGCTGTGCAGGACAGTCGGTGTTGGGGCAATCGGAGAATATTTGGTGTTCTCAGTGAATAGTCATGCGGCATGTCACCCGCGCTCTGAAATGTATGAAGATTATCTCTTACATAAAGAGCGCACTGTAAAATATATATCGATATTACAGTAAGAATGTTAAGATCTTTGAACAATTGACGACATGAGAAGGTCATTTTTTTAAATGTAATTGTTCTTATTATTTTCTTCTGCGAGATTAAACCTTCATTAATTCTTTTGCTATTGCCCCAACACACCGTGCCATACGACAATGTTGAGCCAACGTAGGCATAATAATAGGATAATAGTATCTGTTTACTGACATATGATCTTAAACGCCATAACACAAACGAGTAACGAGATATTTTTGTCAAGATATCATTGACTGTATCATTCCATGATAGTGTAGAGTCGAGTCTCAGACCCAAAAACCTCGTACTTTCCACCTGCCTCATCAATCCAGCCTTTGATCTTATAAGCAGGCTAAAGTTATTTTCCTTTGTAGAGAACATCATAGCCTCACTCTTTGATAGATTCAGCAGGAGCCCGTTCTGATCACTGAATAATTGCATGTTCAAAGCACAATCACTAGATTCGCCACTTAAATGTTCCACATTTGGCGCAGTTACTATAGCAGACACATCGTCTGCAAATATTGTTAGACGCTCCACCTGATTCACCCTGCTGTCCATAATACTATTTATAAATACAAGGAATAGAAGCGGTCCCAGGACACTGCCTTGCGGGACCCCCATGCCAACATTTAATGACTCCGAGGTGAATTCCCCAGTCCTCGTTCGTAAGATCACCCTCTGCTGCCTATCATTTAAGTAGGATGATATCCAATCACAGGACTGTCCCCTCACTCCATAACAATATAATTTGGATTTTAGTAATGAATGGTCCACTAGCTCGAAAGCTCTTGTATAGTCAAAAAACAACCCAGCCGTTGCCCTTTTTTCATCCAGGTTTTTTATTATACTATTAACAGTTGACAAGACAGCATCTTGCGTTGATCTCCCTGATCTAAAACCATACTGCCCCGAGAATAATATGTTATTTTTATTCAAGAAACTAACAAGTCTTGTATAGAAAGCTTTTTCATATATTTTAGAAAATACTGAGAGCACTGAGACAGCCCTATAGTTCTCAATCCTGGCCTTGTCCCCTTTTTTAAATATAGGAATGACAATCGATTGTTTTAGTTTGGCAGGGAACACACCTTCCGCAAATGATTGATTTATTAAATAGGTCAATATAGGTGCTAGCTGGCAGGGAACCCCAGCCAGCAGTGAACAGGGAACCCCATCAGTACCTGCTGAATCCTTTATTGCCACCTCTTTTATGATATTATATATTTCCTCTGGTTCCACCGGGGATAGAAACAAGGACTTATCTGAAGTTTTAATTATCTCCTGCACCGTTCCAGAGTTAATTGAATTAGAAATTTGTTCCACAGAATTTAAAAAGTAATGATTAAATTTATTAATCATTAAAAATATGACGAGTGATGACCCCGTATCACGTGGTAATCAGTGGGGGTGGGAATTATACCCCACCTCCCCGGATATTAAAATTGATTATAACTTATCGAAACCGGTTCAATAAATGATTAAAATAAGTTAAGACTAAGTGAAACTAATCGAAAGTTGAATCGACGACTAACCTAAACTAACCAAATCTATTAAAATTGATTTTAACGTATCGGAACCGCTTTAAATGACTAAAATAAGTTGAGAATAAGTGTAACTAACGGCAAGTTGATTGGACTACTAACCCAAAGTAACCAAATCTGTCAAAATTGATTATAACGTATCGGAACCGGTTCAAATTACTAAAATAAGTTGAGAGTAAGTGAAACTAACCGAAAGTTGATTGGATGACTAACCCAAACTAACTAAATCTATTAAAATTGATTATAACGTATCGGAACCGGTCTGGATGTAAAAAGTTAATCATTTACAGGTACTATTAACATAAGTCAAAAGTAACAAATAATTATGTATATACGAATATGTCATGATGGATATATCGTTGTAATGTCATTATAATATGTCAAAATGTATATTAAAATATTGTAAATTCATTCCTTATTAAAAAACGACTATGTACGATTCTGTCAAGCGATAGAGCATCGAAAAATACAAATCTTTCGTTAAACAATTTTTCAATATCTGTTATATTAAGGGAAATATTGACGAATATATTCATCTGTCATTGATTGATTGATATTTTCTTAAAACGTTTGATTCACAGAATCGTACATAGTTGTCTTTTAATACGGAATAAATTTACAATATTTTAACATACATTTTGACGTATTACAATGACATTACAACGATATATATCCATCATGAAATATTCGTATACATCATTATTTATTTATTTTGACATATGTAAATAGTACGTGTAACTAATTGACTTCTTACATCCGGACCGGTTCTGATACGTTATAATCATTTTTAATAGATTTGGTTAGTTTGGGTTAGTCGTCCAATCAACATTCGGTTAGTTTCACTTAGTCTCAATTTATTTTAGTATAATCAATATTAAGAGATTTGGTTAGTTTGGGTTAGTCGTCGAATCAACTTTGGGTTAGTTTCACTTAGTCTCAACTTATTTTACTTATTTGAGCCGTATTCGATACTCTATAAACAATTTTAGTAGATTTGGTTAGTTTGGGTTAGTCGTCCAATCAACGATACGAAAATTTCGTAACGCGAGACGAAGACATAAACAATCTCGTGATGCGACCTTGAAAAATCACTCTCATGAAACCAAAGAAGTATTCACTTCAAAAGGGTTAGAACGCGACAAATCAATAAACTATGAGTTAAACCGTTAAATCCTAAAAGATAACTACTATTCATAATACATTTCTAATAAAGTAAATAATAAATATATAATTAATTACATGTTTTATCGGTGTATAGCACTTCTTTTCTCTTCATCACTTTTATCTCAGTGTATTAAACCGGCCATTTGTCACATATGACAAATTGAACTTGGCTTTCCAACTTCAAAGGTGCCGACGGGCTTTGTCGCTTCTCTGCGGTTGTTATTCTCGGGCATAACAGACTCTATTTGAATAGATGGCGGATGGTGTCAATTTGACAGCATATTTGATTTGACATTTTGACTTGACACATGTATGGAGCAGTGGATTTCAACACGCGTGTGACATTAATCGTTTTCCTAATAATCCAAAGAGTGCTTTTTGTGTCATTCTTATAGGTGATCGTAGGAAAAATTTTATGCAATATTGCACTAGTGTGTAAGCACGCTTTCAACCTCGTAGAATTTCCACACTCGGCTAACGCTTCGTACTAAATAACCGTCTCGTTTCAATACTACTATACTTTCAGCACTGGTTATGTAATATACTATTTCGATATACACACAGCGTCAGAAGTCTTGGACCCTCACCTACTTTTCTCATAAGCATGTGCGCTTGAAAACATTCATATCTACTTTAATAAATAGCCGAGCAAAGTCATTCAAGAAAGAAAATGCTAATAAAAGATGAAGCTACAAAATTTGTAATGTATTACAAAGTTAATCTACTACGGTAACCAGTGGACTATTATATGCAGAGTGCTAAGAGTTTTTAGATAAACATACATTTTTGACGTCCCCGGTATGAAACAGACACTCAAGTTTGACAAAGGAGACTAATGATGTTCTTCATGAGGTGAATGAAAGACAGAAGAGATCCAGCAACCTAATGGTTTTTAACCTACCTGAAGTCCCTACCGACGATGATCTCACCAAAGCCAAGGAGTTGTTGACTCCTCTAGTGGCTACCTCAGTGAATATTGTGCGTGTCTCAAGAATAGGAAAACCTAATAAAAATGGTCATCGCTCACTTCGCCTTACCCTCACCTCAAGTGATGATGTGCTGCATGTTCTCAGAAACAAGAAGAACATGGATCGAAGTCAAACTGTTTTTCTTGAACCAGACTTGACCACTGAACAGCGTGTTGAACTTTACAAACTGAAAAGTGAGTTAAAACAACGACAACAGAAAGGAGAGAAAGACCTCTCATTGAGGTATGTAAATGGTATTTCTAGGCTGGTTTCAAGAAACTGACGGCTTCATCAATACAAAGGAGGCAGGATTCCGCTTTGCAGATCTATTTCCAAAATGTTAGAGGGCTTCGAACAAAGCTCCATCTCTTATTTGAGAATGCATCCTATTCTGAATACGACATCTTAATATTTAATGAAACATGGCTGTCTGAAGAGTTTCAAAATGCTGAATTACAGTTATATGATTATAACTTATACAGAAAGGACCGATCACCTGAAACAAGTATCTTCTCTAGGGGAGGCGGAGTGCTGATAGCTGTCCACAAATGCCTTACCAGCAGAATTTTGCAAGCAAGTAACAGTATTGAACATTTATTTGTACAAGTGGATATCAATGGTAACCAGTTTATTTTTGCAAGTGCATATTTCCCTCCTTTAAGAAAATTTGTGACAACCTTGAGCAACTCTCTGAAAAATTCCCAAATAGCAAAATATGTGTGATGGATGACTTTAACCTACCAAATGCTCAGTGGGTGACTGAGGAATTTTCTTCTATGATTATTCCTTCTCCATCTGCTCCTCCCATTGAGGTTGAATGCCATCAAATTTTATCTTTCATGTGTTCCTACCATAATCTGTACCAATTGAATTCTGTTAGGAATCAAAATGACAGAATTCTCGACTTGGTTTTTTTGCAGGATAGTAGTTGTATAATTAGTCCTGTTGATGAGCCTCTGTTGCCGGTGGATCTCCACCATCCTCCACTTGTCTTTCTTGTCCAGTGTGAAATTGGATATTTAAATGGTGGTGAATTGATTGGGAAGGGTTTCTATAGAGATTTTTATTCAATGGACATCCATTTAATTATTGGTCTTCTCTCAGAATTGCATTGGGACTCACTACTATGTAATAAACCTTTGGATGCTATGTTGGACATTTTTTATGACATTCTTAATTCAGCTATTGATGTTTGTGTTCCCTTGAAGAGGTACTCTTCAAAAAAGTTTCCAATCTAGGTTTCTCAGAGGTGTGCAGAAAAAGAAAGCTCATAGGAAATATACTAGCACAGGAACTTATGAGCATTATAATCAGTTTTCTGTTTTAAGGGCACATTGTAAATCTCTCAAGAAACAGTGTTACCAAAACTATATTGCTTTGATTGAAACATCTCTGAGGACAAATGATAGGACTTTTTGGAAGTTTGTGAACACTAAACGAAAGAATTCCTGCATTCCATCTGAAATGTACTACAATAATCAAAAGGGTTCAGGTGGTGAAATTGTTAATCTTTCTGCAGAGTACTTCTCTCGAGGGTACACCAATAGAGTTTGTACTCCTAATCAAATGGTGTCAGTTAGTATCTTAAACTTATTTGACTATTTAATTTCAATATCCTCAATTTATGAGAGACTGTCTTCATTGGATGTCAGCAAGTCATCGGGCCCTGATGGGATTTCACCTTTTCTACTTAGGCATTGCAGCTTTATATTGTCAAGGCCACTTTTTCTCATTTTTAACAAGTCACTATAAACTGGTATATTTCTAGCATACTGGAAATCAAGTTTCATTACACCCATTTTTAAATCTGGAGATAATTCTCACGTGCCAAATTACCGGCCAATTAGCATTTTGAGCTGTACACCAAAGGTATTTGAAAGTCTTGCCTGTGATTTTTTGTCCACCAGTTTGAAAAATTCGTTTGCTGATCAACAATATGGATTTCGTGCACAACGCTCCACTGAGCTACATCTTCTTACATTTACAGATTTCTTACTTGAAACAATGGAAAATGGCTGTCAAGTTCATGCCTTATACACAGATTTTTCAAAGGCCTTTGACCGTGTTAACCATGAGGTTTTAATAAAAAAGTTGGAAGTGTTGGGAATCCATGGTAACCTACTGCAATGGCCGAAATCTTATCTTTCTGGTAGAACGCAAATAGTGCATATTTTAAACCATCAATTTTTTGAAATTCAGGTACCATCAGGCGTACCGCAAGGCTCTCATCTCGGTCCTTTACTTTTTAATGTATATGTAAATGACATCTCATCTTGTTTTCATTATTCCCACTATTTGATGTTTGCCGATGATCTTAAATTCTATATGAAGATTGATGGTTATGTTGATTGCTCAAACTTGCAGTCAGATTTGGACCGCATTGTTCATTGGTGTGATCTTAATGGAATGGAGCTGAATGTTCTTAAGTGCCATTCAGTAGTCTTTGGTCGGGGTGGAGGTCGAACCCAGCATGTTTATAATGTTGAAGGGCATTCTTTAAATTCCTTGGTGCAAGTCAAGGACTTGGGAGTGATTCTCTATGAGCATTTGTCTTTTGTGCCTCATATTTCTAGTATGGCATCTTGACTTGACATGATTTATTTTGGTTATTTTGATACATTGAGCTACAAAACTTAGCCTAAGTACGTCTTAGATATTTTATTATCTACTGGTAGTTTTGCCTGGCGTTGTTCAATCAACGCCGTGGCCTACCAAAATGACACCCATAGGGGGCTGTTGTATTAGCCTACTTAAAACTAAGGGCAGTAGTACTGCTGGCAACTTGTACATTACGTGGGAATACCCTTCAATGTCGCTGCGTTCTGAATTAGCCGGAGCTGGAATTAGAGAGTGCATTCTTACGTGTGATATTTTATTATAGGGTTGGTTATATATGGAAAAATTAGCAAAAACCATGCTTGAACGGCCCCCGTGGAGCAGCAGCTCATAAAATTAAAACTGGGACAGCACACTATATACAACATGCACATTATATACAAGACTATATATAAAATATTAATGGCTTGCATTTACAAGACAACTCCAGTAAGCTATCATAACATCTAGGTATATGGAGTGCATCCGGCGGTTCAGGCTACGGATCAAGGATGCTTCGGTGGGCAGAAGTCAAGTAGCGCAGCGAGTGGCGTTTCCTACTTATAGTAGGAATCGTGTCTCTAACAAGCCCCGCCCCCATGTCCTAACATGGTAGGCTAGCCAATCAGGGAGCAGGGGTAGACACAACCCGCGAAGGCGATGTGCTCCTGCTCTCCTAATACTTGCTGACTTCTCAGAATGTTGAAAAGCCATTAAAATTAATTAAAAAGTCAACTCTGGCCTACGCATGCAAATCCTCAATCCTGACACGATCACGCAGTATCAAGGGGAACGCCGCTCTAAGGTACCTGTTCTGCAATACCTGCAGTTTTTGCAGATGAGTCCTGGCCACAGAGCATTACACCGGGGCGCCATATAGGAGCGCTGATCTTATTACCGATTTGTAAAGAGTCAGTTTGTTTATTGGGCTAAGGTAAGACTTGCCTGCGACAAGTATGTTTAGGCCTCTTTCAATGCCTTCAATTTTTGCGATGATTGCAGAGACATGTTTGCTAAAGTTTAGCTTATTATCCAGGGTTAATCCTATATACTTTATCTGGGCTTTCGGTATAATTGGTGCATTCCCTATCATGAGAGGTGCAACATCGATATCCTTCTTTTTACGAGTAATAATGATGAACTCAGTCTTACTCGCATTCAGGGCGATCTTCCACCTTTCATAGTAGGGAATAAGCTCAGTCATATGATCGCCTAATCTTAGCCACCTCCGCTATGGGATTCTGGGAATAAATCGCGGTATCGGCGAATAGGGCGGTACGGGTTTCAGGATGTGACGGAAAATCTGCTATAAAAAGATTGAAAAGCAGCGGCGATAGGACCGTGCCCTGTGGCACCCCTGCTCGCAGTCTCCTGCTTGCAGACGTGTGCTTTCCTATTCTGGTAACGAATGTGCGTCCGGCAAGGTATGATTCGATGAGTGATATAAGGTGCAGCGGTAGGCTGTATTTTGCTAACAGTTTAAAAAGCAACCCCTCGTGCCATACCCTGTCGAACGCCTTCTCGATATCCAGTAATAGCATCGCAGTAGATTGTCGGTTATTAAAACCCTCATAGACATCAGTTGCGATTTTCGCGGCAAGCATGACAGTGCCATGTCTGCCGCGAAAACCGAACTGTTCCCGGGGGATGATATTCAGTCGCTCGACAGCCCTGTTGACCCTTGGCAAGATTAGCCTTTCAGCCACCTTCCCGAGGGTATTCAACAGGGATATCGGTCGGTAGGAGGATGTTAGCGTAGGATCTTTTCCCGGTTTCGGGAAGTGAATAACGCACGTTGCTTTCCAGGGTTTGGGGAAGTGTTGCAGCCTGATTACCGCATTAATTATATGCAATAGATAGATGAGTGTCTTTTTAGGTAAGTTTTTAAGGATTATGTTCGGAATGCTATCCGGGCTGGGAGCTTTATTTCTCGGAAGACGGCAGAGAGCTTTGCATAGTTCCGCCGGCGTGACTCTCAATTTAAGTACTGACGGGGGAATGGGATATTTATGTTAGCGGAAAGGCTTACAGTGAGGCTGCATTGCACTTGTTCAGGGAGAGTATCAGGCGACTCGCTGTAGACGCTCTCCAAGTAGTCTGCGAAGGCCTCCGCTTTCCCCGGATCGTCCACCATGTCTACGCCACGATGTTTGATCGCGGGCATCGGCGTTCTACCTCCACGGATTTTCCTGGCCAACTTCCACAGCGAGCCGTCTTCCCTATTGATAGTATTAATGTAATCGAACCATACTTGATTACGATATTCCCGTATTTCCATCCTGATTTCCTCCGTCAGCGCATTGATACCAGCGGATCCCATTTGTTTCCGGTTTCTCTGCCATCGACTTCGAAAGCGGTTTCTAGTTGAAATGAGTTCTAGGATAGGTTCAGGAAGTGATTCTGTCCTAGGGCGGATGGTAACCCTAGGGCTCATTGCATAACGGATGCACTGTATGTTTGTAGTAAGCTTTTCTACTTCATTCTCGAGTTCCTGGATTGATTCTATTTGTTCAGGGACGACTGTTACCTCGTTCAACTTCTCTCGAAACACCCTCCAATCAAGATTCCTGTAGGAAACGACGGTGTCTCTCGTCGTGGGGGCCTTGTGATACAGGCTAATCTTAATCGGAAGGTGGTCCGAGTTTACGGTGTTAATTTCCAGTAACTGAGTGGTTCTTATCGCACCCCTAGTAATAGCAACATTCAGGAATGAGTCGCTTTGAAGATATGTGGGATTTGGAATTCTATGAAAGGACATTTCCAGGTTGTTTTCGATTATTCCCCTAAATAATCTACCCCTGCTGTTAGTTACGCCGCCCCATTCGATGTGCGTGGCATTCAAGTCCCCTATCAGCAGGGATACTCTGTTTTGCGGTAGAAGTACAAGGAGATCGTTTGCCGTGAGGCGGAGATCCGGAGGTATGTAGCAGCCACATACACGCAGTCCGCTCTCCAGTTCAATACTGACGTTTTCGATCACGGTGCGCACGTTATATACGCGCCGAAAGCGAAGAGTTTTGTGTATGAAGCAGGCCACGCCTCCTCCGGCTCGATCTAGCCTATCAAATCTCTCTATGTTATAGTTCCTAACTTTAAGTGTAAAGTTAGGGTTTAAAAACGTTTGGTTGAGAAAAACAATATGAAAATTGGATGTTTGCATAAAATTACGGAATTCGCCCATTTTGGACCTGATGCCGTGGCAGTTCCAGCTCGCTATATGTATCATTATATGTTAAATTGCGAGTATTCGAATGAGAAGAAGCGAATCCAGGCTTGCAGTATCTCTGCCTTATCGCCTCGACACGCTTCTGGCATGTTTGAGTAGTGGTCTAGCGCTAGAAATAGCTGGTCTAAATTGACCATACTATTTATTTTAGCCACCACATTATTAAGGTTAGACATTAAACTAGATATATTTACATTACTATCATGGTTCAAGTTGCCGCGAGCAGTACCACTAACCTGTACATTATTTTGTTTGGCGGCGTTCTCTCTAGTTAGTTGAACGCTGCTACGTCGTAGAGGCGGGAATTGCATCTGGAATGCTTCGTCACGTTCGGCATTGTTTAGCCCTTGGCTCCGTGAGCCGTCAGCTACTCTTGCAGGTTGTTTGTCACGCCAAGCCGGGTTGGCTGGCGGTGGTGCAGGTTTGAACGTCGGTTTTGGTTGCTTGTTCTTGGCTGCCGCTGCTTCTATTATGTTTAGCTTGTAAGCGTAAACCGGGCACACATCATCTATAGATCGATGAGGTCCGCCGCAGTTTACGCACTTTGTTAGTTCTTGGGTGCATTGCTTGATGTCATGCGGCCCCGCGCATTTACTGCTGTTGCAGTACGTTTTGGCGTGCCCGTACTGTTGGCAATTCTTGCACTGAAGTACGGATTTGCCTGGACGCCTAGCTTCCCGTGCGATTCCTACATGCATTAGTGTCTTCACCTCGCTATTCAGTCGTCGAACAGTATAATCGGTACCTAGAATGACTAGGTACATCGGTTGTCTCGTCTTTCTCATTTCATATATGCTCTTAGCTCGGATATTACGTTCTTCGTTGAGTGCTTCGACTATTTCTTGGGGCTTGATGTCGCCATCAAGCCCTCGCAGAACGAATGCCCTAGTCTTTTCCTGGGTTTCTGCGTAGGTATGGTACTCCGTACGCTCGACGTCTAAGGCTCTTTTCAATGTGTGGAGATCAATGGAGTTCTCGCAATATACAATAACGCTGTTTTTAGTATAATTTAATTGGTACTTGCTTATTCTCATGGCTTGTAGGTCCTTCCTAAGCTGCTTGTGGTCAGCCGGGCGCCCTTAAATAACAACTGGGGGTGGTGGCTGCACTTTACTTTTGAGGGTAGTTTTAGTGGTTTTTCGGGGAGCGGCTTTGCGTTTAACCCCGGTGGATGCCGTGGTAGACGCGACGCTTACGGTTTCTTCATCCTCCGTATCTAGGTCAGATAGGGGTTGAAATTGGTTAGATATGAGGACGGTGGATTGGCCCATATCTACGGTTGATATTTTAAAGTTCTTTTTGAACGGTATTTGCCTGAACGGTTTAGGACTTCTTCGTTTTTTTGCGATTTCTGACGGTCATCCAAGGTGACCTTCAGCTTTTTTGCCGTCTCCGTGCCTTGTATGTTTGTCGGAGAGGCTTTCTTTTTGCCAGTACCATTTTTTGACGTCACTGGTTTCTTCAAACGTAGGGGGTGGAACTCCCTATTATGTTGGCGCACTTTGGATGTTAGCTTAGAAGCATCGGCTAAGCTTAGATTGCTATAATTTCCCAGGCTTTCGTAGTCCAGACGGCACTGGACGCAGACTTCTGCATATGTTTTGCATCTGCTGCGTAATCTACGCACAGAATCCTCCGATAATTTGCGGACGGTGACCGACTCCATGGATACGTTTGACATGGTATCCTCATCGTCCGTTGGTTCTCCCATTTTTGGGTCAGTTGCCGGGATTACGTCCCCGGCGACTAGAAAAATGTAAGCACTTGGCTTATAGCGGTCTTTATTGGTTACCTGTACGGTAAAAAGCAGTCACAAGAATTCTAATATCACAGTACCAGTCCGAGGTTCGGTTAAAAAACGCGCAAATAATCTTTTTGCCTGAGTTCCTTTATCAGGTCCGTTTCTTTAGCCGGCAAGAAACGGAATAGTATGGCATCAAAGGCTTTACAAATACTGGAACTGATTAAGCGCTGTACTAGGGACTTCCAAAATTCTTCTACCATCAAACTACTTTGTTGTTCCCTAGTGCGTCCCCTTGTTGAATACTGTTCTAGTGTTTGGTACCCACATTATGATGTATATATTTATTCTATAGAAAGCATTCAGCATAAATTTCTGAGATATGCGTCATTCAAAGGCAACCCGGAGGCTGTCGACATTAATTATCAGCAGATTGAAAACTCACTTAATATTACCCCTCTTCAAACTCGTCGCTTACACTGAGATCTAAATATATTTTATAGTTTGCTTCATTCTCATTATTTTGGTCCTAACCTATTATCAAAAATCAGACTTCATGCTCCATTCCGCCAAACTAGAT
This sequence comes from Pissodes strobi, assembly GCA_016904865.1. Lineage (NCBI taxonomy): Eukaryota > Metazoa > Arthropoda > Insecta > Coleoptera > Curculionidae > Pissodes > Pissodes strobi. The sequence continues at coordinate 44,863 of MU183878.1, read as the reverse complement.
CGAATCAGTCCTTTTTTGTGACACCCCCTCGTACAAACTATGGACAAAACTGTTTTATTTCTAGAACGACTCGACTTGCCTATCAATACTCAAGAATGTGCTTCATTGTTTCTCTGACCCAGGGGTCTTCAAGAGGCAGCTCAAAAGTTGTCACTGATTGTTTTTGAATTGTTATATTTTTATTTTTGTTTTGTTTTGTGTGTAATGATAAAATTGTTCCTTATTAATTGAAGCTTAATTGTGAGTCTTAGACTCTATTTTATACTTACTTGGTATAATTTCTAATATATTATGAACACTATGCGGCCAATATTTTAATTAGTCTTCTAATTGTGATCATAGTTTATAAGCTTGTTTATAAGTAAATTTTGTATATAATGTTGTTTATATTGAATTTATATTGGGTTTTAGCCCGTTGATAAATAAATAAATATAAAATAATAATAAAGATGAATTAAAAACAAGAAAAAGCAACAATGTACAGAAAAAAAAGAATAAGTTCACAAACAAACATCTAAGTTATTTTTATATTCAATTGCTTTCTCAGTCGCTATCTGGAAGTCATATGGTTCGCCGGTATAGGCCCTCAGTGAACAATCCTCAACAATGTGATGGACTGTTTGCTTATCGTTTCCACAGTCACAACGGGGGGAAAGGTTTTTACCCCATTTAAATAGTGAGTCGGCACATCTCCCACATTTCGACCTAACTCTATTTATTGCTGCCTATGTTTTGCGTAGCAAGTCGAATCCTAGAGGCTTGCTGGATATGCAAGGCATGTTATGAAAGCTGAGTGGAGCGTTGTTTTCCCATTCTTCTCGCCAACGGACAGTTATATCAAAATCAGCGTCATGCAGTGACTTGGCAGTTTTGAGGGGGGATGTCGATTACTTTCGAGGGCAGGTATATCAGAATGGATTGGCAGTTGTGGATTATTTATGATCTTCTTGTATATTCTCTGACAAGGAGGTGCTCTCTGCGAAGGTGTGGAGGAGCAATGTGGCTGAGCGTGGGTAACCAGAGAATAGGTGTTGGTTTAATCGTATCTGTTATGAGCCGCATTGTTTGGTTTAGCTGGGTATCAACTAGACTAGTATGGGCGCTGTTAAGCCAAATTGGGGCGCAGTATTCGGCTGTTGAATATACCAAGCCTAAGGCTGAAGATCTCAGTACAGAGGCTGATGAGCCCCATGTTGTGCCGCAGAGTTTCTGTAGGATGTTATTTCGCGTTCTGATCTTGGCTGCTGTTTTCGACAAATGTTCTTTAAAACTCAGTGTTCGGTCTAAAGTAATCCCTAAATATTTGGGTTGTTTATAGTGTTTGAGTAGCACACCTTCCAAATGCACTTGTAATTCCTTATTGGCTAGTTTGTTGTTCAGGTGAACAAGTCACCGTTTTGGCGGCACTTGGCTGGAGTCCACTTGCGTAAGTATTGCCCAATAGTCAGCAAATCAGTTGTTAAAACATCTTCCGTAACTTCGATATCTTTATGTCTTGTAGCACGTGTCCAGTCGTCTGCGTATCCAAACTTTCTCGATCTAGTCTCAGGCATGTCGGCAAGATATAGGCTGAACAGGAGAGAGGCAAAAACTGATCCCTGCGGTAAGCCGTTGTTCAGCTTCTTCTGCCCACTCATACTATTTCCCAAGAGAACTCGGAAGTTTCTGTTGGAGAACATTGGCATCTATCAGATATGTTGTTTTCATGCAGAGTATCATTCGCATGCGCTTATAAACAATGCCTGATCTCCATACAGTATCATACGCAGCAGTCAAATCTATAAAGACGGCAGCTGTTTTTAGTTGTTTTCTGAAACCCTGCTTCTATAAATGAAGTTAATGATAGGACTTGATCCATGCAGTTTCTGTTGGGGCGGAAAACCTGCTTGCTCAATGGGAATTTTATCCAATATTTTCTGGCTGATTCTATTATACAAGAGCCTTTCTAAAAACAGAGTTTCATCCACAATACCGAAACAGAATTTTTGCACTCGACGCGCGTTTCGCTAACCATGTTAGCATCAACAGGAGATGGTTAAAACTTGAGTTTTAATCATCTCCTGATGATGCTAACATGGTTAGCGAAACGCGCGTCGAGTGCAAAAATTCTGTGTATCTACCACAGTGCAGGAGAAACTCTGGATATATGTCATCGAAGCCAGGGGCTTTACCTGCTTTCGTATCGCTGAGAGCTGCTGTGATTTCTTCACTGGTGAACGGAGTGGAATATTCAGATTCTCTTGTACATGATCGCTTGAGATATGTGAGTTTCCGTTTCATCTCTCAAGTATGTGCGTTGTCTTTTGCTGACGTGGTTACAATATGGGAAGCGATCCTGTTGGGGTGCATGGGGTTGCAGTCGCGTTGGAGGTGAGTGCCACACCCAGCTTGCGGCGTAGAGACCACACTTTTCTGTTTGATTTTTTAAAATCTAGATTTTCGACTGTTTCGAGCCATTTTTCCCGTCTCGCACTATCTATGCTGTACAGAAGTTCCTCCGCTATCTCACGTTTATCACTTTGGTGAATTCTTTGTACAGCTTTTCGCAATTTTCCGACCAGCCAGGAATATACTCCCTGCGATATACCCCTAGGTATCATCGACTTCTTCGCCGAACTCAAGACTGCTCCTACAAACCTCTGATAATTTCCACTTTCTGGAGGAACCCAGCCGAGACACTTATCTAAGCTTTCGGAAAAGGCTTCCCAGTTTGCTTTTCTGAAGTTCCACCTGGGGCGAGGAATTGATCTCACTAGGGAATTGTGATACCAATCTCGATGATGACTGGGCGGTGTTGGCTACGTGGGAAGTCTGGTAAGACCTTTCGTGATGCTGCTAGTAGAAGGTTAGTTTGGTCGCCGGATACAAAACATAGGTCCGGATATATTCTTGTCTCCAAGCTGCTGATCTGAAAATTCCTCGATCTTTCGCGTTGAAAATAAGATGGGTGTTATTTATTTCCAACCAGGTTACTAGGACAGTGCCATTTTCGTCATTTAATTTATATTTCCATAGTTCATGATGGCCGTTAAAGTCTCCAACATAAGCAGACGGGTGTGGATGGGTTTTGATGATATGTTCTGTCCAGGAGTTTATAGATATTGATGAGTAATCCCCGATTCTGACTGTTGCCTCGTATATATTATTATTACTGGAGATGGACGAAAGGGAAACATTCTCTATGTTACTACGCACGTATGTTGCTACTCCATAATATCTATCATACGTAGC
>MU183878.1:3637-21632 GCA_016904865.1 Pissodes strobi | reverse complement strand
GATTCGGTAACTTTGCCTTCCCAATTTTTCGATAGTTTATGGCAACCCGATTTATATTTCCTAAATTCAAAAGTTGTGGGTAAGTAACTAATAATTTCAGTATAAAAAAGTTTTGGAAATAAATGGTTTAAATTACTATCTAAGTAGTCTTTGCTTTGTTTAGAAATAATGCGAGAGGTATTTCTCATTACTATGCAATTTAAATTAAATGAATAAAATATCAATGATACAACATGATTAATTTGTTATCTAGAGCTTCTAGCGACTGTGAAAATGCTTTTCCCACGTGTTGCAAACTATACTTTCTCTACGCCTACATGAAGTTTCGCTGGTTTTAATTAAATACCTATAGTATTTCCAATACCAGAATTTTAAACAATGTATTGTCATTAAAAAGAGTTGAAATTGGTTTAGTAGAGTGCTACTTATAACTTATTTTGACTTGTGCGGGCACCTCGGGGTTACAAGCTGAAATTTTCACAGAATGAAGGTTTTATTATATTAATTCAAAATCCGAAGGTAATAAAAAATCATAACAGGCAAAAGGGCAGTATACCTAAAAATCGAAATTATTATATGAACGTGTAGGATATTAAATTATGAATGTTTTCATATAAAATTCATCTACATTTTTGTACGAATTATATTTTTTTATCATTGCTTGAAATATGCAGATTACATTGGTCCTTACGGCAAAATAAATAAAAAAAATTAGATATCTCCCTTCCAACCTGGGCAAAATCTGCTTGAAATATACACTGCTCAACAATTGAAGTGGATATTACAAGAATATTTAAATTCTCTGCGCCAATATTTCAAATAATTAAAAGTTAGATATGTTTAACAAAAAGTTTATTAATTGACGTTATTTCACAGTCAAAAAAGGAAAATAAATCAATTTTCAATGAAAAGAATAAATAATTCAGAAAAATTAAAAAAGTCAAGTAAATAAACAATTTAATATCTTGTGGGATCACCCCTGGCTCGTCTTAATGCTGTTACTCTGTTTGGAAGAGTCATTATTAAATTATTGATAAAGTGTTGAGGTATTGCTTCCCAAATTGCTTGCAACTCATTTGCCAATTGTGGTAAAGTTTGGAGAGCCTGCAGGAGTCGGTTCAATTGCCTGGACATTTCGGCACAACGTGCTCAATGCAATTCATGTCTGGTGAACAAGGTGGCCACTCCAATCTCGTAATCCCATGATATTCTATCCGATCGTTCACGATTCTCGCTCGGTGGAGACGGGCATTATCATCAATAATAACAAATCTATCGCCTATTGCACCAACAAAAGGCACAATTATATGGTTTATAATCCTGTCGCGATATCTTAGGGCAGTCATTGTTTCATTAAGTAAAACAACTAAGTCAGTGCGGCCATTACAACATATGCCTCCCCAGACACAAATTGATCCTCCTTCAAAAAGAGTGGTCGGAGTCATTAAATTTTCATTATATCGTTGTCCTCTTTCTCTCCATACCAATATTCGACCATCACATGTATACACACGAAATCTTGACTCATCGGAAAAGAGACAATACCTCCAGTCTTGAAAATTCCATTGACTGTGTTCTATCGACCAATGATATCTGCATGCACGCTGCTCCGCCGTCAACCGTGGGTGTGTAGCGTGCCTTCTTGCCCATAAATTACATGCATGTAACCGTCTTCTGACAGTTTGACTCGAAATCACTCTTCTAGTAGCTTGCCTGAAGAAGCTATTAATCCTTGACGCTGTGTATGTTCGGTTTCTTCTTGCCGTCAGGACTATTAAACGGTCCTGAGCATGAGTTGTGGCTCTTTCTCGGCCTCCCCCATGTGTGTACGCTGGAGATCCAGTCGATAAAGATCGATTCCATGCTCGACTTACAACGCTTTGCGACACACTAAGCCGCATAGCCACTTCTTTTTGAGACAAACCTTCACGTCTCCAACGCACTAATTGCTCAAGCTACACTGTTTCTAATCGTCGTAAAGGCATAATTTTAATGCAAAAAACAGTTTTAATTTTAACAACGGTAATAAAATCGCTACAAGCACTATACTAAGAGTAACATGTTATCATTTTCAAACCACATTCCTACATTTATTCGTCAAAGAGATAACAATGCACAGAAAGGAAAAAAACCATGCAAAAAATATTCGCTATAAATTAGTGTTCATCACAGTATACAAAGCAGTTTGTTCCGGAATATTTTTCAATGCAAATTTTAGGAGAATAAAATATATCCACTTCAATTGATGAGCAGTGTACTAATTTTTGTATTCATCTCCCATTCTTTCCGAAATGAAGGCTCAAATCAAAAACTTTTATTCTTGCAAAAAGTTTGCCTTAAGTATTCAGAATACATAGGTGCATGAATACATTTTTTGTTCTCAAATTGTAATGGAAAAATAGAATTAAATGTAAAAAAGTAATTTTCTTCTAGCCGCGAACGTCCGATCTCGCGCTTCCCTAGTACTATCATATCTCACTTTTCTCCATAGCTTCCTCTCTCTCACGCCTATTGTACAATCCAATAAGTGCTTTTATACCATTACGAGTTAGAATACTAATAATAATAATAATAATAGCTATTATTATTATTTGAATAAAGTCAATGAAGACATTTTCGATTAGAGTGAAATTTATTTTTCCTATACGCTGGTAATAAATAACTAGAAAAAAAATCATATACTTAATGCAACTGCTATTAAAAAGAGGACTAGCTTTTATTCAGAATAGAATAACTCAAAATGTAAAAAAAATCTTTATAATATCAAATTATATTTATCTTCAGTGTCTGTATCTTCTTCAGGAATAGACATAATGACTTCAATATTGCCTTCCAGTAATTTTTCTGCATGATCCTATGCAACCTATTTAATTTCTTCTACGTGTACAAACTTAAAGAATCGAGAGAAGCGATCGCCTTGTGGAATTTTGTATACAACAAAATCTTGTAGTTACTAACACACTCTTCCAGCACCATCCCCGAAGACTATTCACGTGGCGGAGCCATAATAACCAAGTCAAGAACCAAATAGATTACATCCTGATCAAATCACGATGGAGGTCGTCGGCAATAAATTGTAAAACCTCTCCCGGGGCAGACTGTGGAAGCGATCACCAGCTCTTGGTTCTAAACTTTAGACTTCGCTTTAAGGTTGTGAATCGTAGGCAGGTCGGAGAGATCAGGTTGCCGCTTCCTTCAAAAGGACAAGCTTTTCAGACGGATCTTGAAAATAAACTGTATCTAGATCAAATAGAAAGCGATCCCGAAAACAGCTGGAACTACTTAAAAGATAAGATAATCGAAACTGCGAAAGACCACGCATCACCAACTACTATAAAACGTAAGCCATGGATCACCGGCTATACGTGGGACCTGATTCAACGTAGAAAAGATCTTAAGCATAAATCTGGCACCGACACTGACTGTAGAAGTCTGTCAAAAGAAATCAAGAAACAATGCCGCAGGGACAAGGAAAATTACATTGTCCAGATATGCACAGAAAGAGAAAAACATGGAAATAGAAATGAACCTAGAGATTTATTCCATAAAGTAAAAATTCTGCCGAGAGATTTCAAACCACAAAGCTGGCCTATCTTAGACAAGGAGGGAAAACTAAAAACTGACATCGACGCAATCTTAGAAGCGTGGAGAGTTTATTGTGCTGATCGGTACAAAAATCAAGAAACCCCGACAGAGAATTTATGGCCAAATGATTGTCCCAAAGAGCCAGCGATACTACTTTCAGAAATTGAGGAGGCGATTCAATCGCTAAAGAAAAACAAATCGCCAGGTATTGACTCCATACCAGGAGAATTTTTTCAAATGTTGGGCAAAAAGGGCGTGCAAATTATACACTCTATCTGTACGGCTATATGGAACACAGGAAAATGGCCAGCTGATTGGTGCACTTTAATATACGTTCCACTACATAAAAAAGGGACTACTACAAGATGTCAGAACTACCGAACACTGTCACTGATATCTCACGCCAGCAAAATTCTTTTAAAAATCCTAAAAACCAGACTTAAAGCCTATTTAGATCGCCAAATATCCCAAGAACAGGCAGGTTTTGTGAAGGGAAAGGGAATTAGAGAGCAAATACTAAATTTAAGACAGCTTATCGAAAAGTCTAGAGAATTTCAAGTACCCATGCTGGTTTGCTTCGTCGATTACCAGAAGGCGTTCGACTGCGTTAGCTGGGAAAAACTTTGGACCATTTTGATAAACATGGGCTCCCCCCCCCACCCTGACCCTTATAAAGAACCTCTATGAATCAAACACAGCAACGATTCGTTTGGATCAGAAATTCTCACAGCAATTTCGAACGGAACGTGGAGTCAGGCAAGGCTACGTTATATCACCTGACCTTTTTAATATATATGGAGAATTTGTCATGAGGGAGTCTTAGGAAGGATGGTCTGGAGGTGTAACAGTCGCCGGGAAAAAATCTCTAACTTAAGATTTGCTGACGATACCACCCTTATAGCAGCAACGGAGGAAGAGATGATAGAACTTCTCAGACGAGTAGAACACGAGAGCAACAAGGTCGGCTTAAAGGTCAACAAGAGCACGACCAAAGTAATGTTAGTGGATAGATTCAACACCTTGCAATTGACTGATCGTCGAAGCGAATACGAACTGGTGGACAACTTTATCTACCTGTGCTCTACCATATCCAATAACGGAAACTGCGAGGCAGAGGTTCGAAGACGCATTGGCATGGCAAAAAGTGCCATGAGTCGGCTAACCAAAATATGGAAAGATCGATCAATTTCCATAAAATAAAAATAAGGCTTGTAAAGACTCTCGTTTTCTCCATTTTCTCATACGGGGCTGAAGCTTGGACTCTCCGTGCTCATGAACGTCAGAAAATCTACGCTTTTGAAATGTGGTGTTGGAGGCGAATGCTGAGAGTTCCTTGGACTGCTCATCGTACAAATGTTTCTATTTTGGATGAACTTAAGATAAAAACTAGATTGTCATCAACTTGTCTACAGCGTGTCCTTCAGTTATTTGGTCATGTGGCTCGCAGGGGTGAGGATAGCCTAGAGAGACTGATTATCTCTGGAAATGTTCCTGGAAAAAGAGCGAGAGTTAGATCGCCAACCAGATGGTCCGATCAAGTTCAACAAAATACGGGCCGCTCATTCTGTCAAGCTCTTCGAGACGCAGAGGACAGAACAAGATGGAAACAGCTGGTCGAACATTTTGGGGGAAATCACGATCCTCAGCAATGAGGGACCGACTGGAGAGAGAGATTACAAGCTTGCTTCCATACAATCTAATAAAAAATTATTTGATTAAGTTTTATTATGTACTACATCCACATGCAATAAATGCTTTTGCATCGGAAAGAAATACTGGTGTTGTTAAAATTGGGGATAATTTGGATATCACCTGTCTCCTCAAATTTCCATCCGCATTCTGTCACCTCTGGTAATAGGGGATTTGGTTCTAAAGAACTGAAGCACACCTTAGTTTGATAATGTGCTCTCAGACTGTAAACTTTTAAACTATTTTTTGTAGGGGCTAGTTTTTTCAATTAGCGATGAAGAGGCCAATAGTGTCCTGAAAATATTAATAGACGAAATGTTTGGATTTGTTGAAAATAATTTTATGATAAATTTCTCTATGTTATTGAACATGCCATCTGAAAATTCCTGGACCCCAATCATCATCATCATCATCACCCAGCCCTTTGTATCCACTGCTGGACATAGGCCTGCCCTATTTCTGCCCACTTCTTTCTGTCTTGAGCTGTCTGGATCCAATTTGTGGCGACTCTCTTTATGTCATCCGTCCACCGAGTTGGAGGTCTTCCTCTGCTACATTTATCGGCTCGGGGTCTCCACTCCAGTTGATCGGGCCACGTGTCCAGCCCAGTTCCATTTGAGTCTGGCGATGCGAGAGATGACGTCAGTGACTCCTGTTCTTCGGCGTAAACCTTCTTTTCTTACATGATCTCTTAGAGACACTCCAAGCATCGATCTTTCCATTTTGCGCTGAGCTGTTCTAAGCCTATTTGAAGATGTTATGGTCAAAGTTAGTGTTTCAGCCCCATAGGTCATGACCGGCAGTACACACTGATTGAAGACTTTTCTTTTTAGACATATAGGTAGATCGCTCTTAAACACGTCTCTAAGTTTTCCAAAGGCTGCCCAAGAGAGGGTTATTCTTCTCCCTAGTTCACATGTCTGGTTGTCTCTTGAGATTCGGATTTCGTGACCAAGATAATGTATATTTATCTGCTAGTTTTATTTCTGTATCCTCTACAACTATTTTTCCACTAGGAACCAGATTTTTCATGAAATTTTGTTTTAGAGAAACTGATTTCTAGACCTACTGCAGCACAAACGTCCTTAAGCTCCTGCAGCATTAGCTTAATGTCCCCGAGATTTTCAGCGGTCAGCACTATGTCATCCGCAAACCGCAGGTTTGTCAGCCTTCGACCGTCGATATTTATACCCTTTCCTTCCCAATCCAATCTTTTAAACGCGTATTCTAGGACTGTAGTAAACAGTTTTGGAGACATCCTATCTCCCTGTCTCACACCTCTACCAATCGGGATCTGTTTCGTATTGACATGCAACTTTACCACCAATGTTGCGTTTTTATAGCAGAGCAGGGACCTCCGATCTTAATTGCGTCCGCCTCCACCGTATCTTCTCCGGGTGCTCTGTTATTTTTGGTCTTTCTTAGCGCAAATGCAATCTCTTTCAGCGTGATATCTGGCATTTCTTCCGAGCCTTGATTTATAATGCCTTTTTCAGTTGATAGAGTATCGGGCTCTGAATCCCTATTTGTAATATCGTAATATCTTCCCTATTACTTTTATACAGCAGGTGGTAGAAATTCTCAACAGCCTTCAGGATTTCTTCTCTGTTCGTTATTAGTCTTCCTTGCCGGTCTCTGATTTTGGTCATTTCTTTGCCTCCGGTCCCCAAGCTTCTTCGCATGATTTTCAAGCTTTTGTTGTTCGCTATAGTTTGCTCGATCTTCTCTTTGTTATAAGATCTGATATCTCTTTTTATGGCCTTTGACACTTGTTTATTGATTTCTCTCATTTCTTCATTTGTGGTAGAATCACGGCTTCGCATTTCCCTTCTTTTCTGGATCAGTTGTGTGGTTATTTGGCTGATTTTTTCATGTCTTTTAGTTTCTCTCTAGTTTAGTACCGGGTTTGGGTTAGTTTTGTATGGCTGTTACAATGGAGTCGTTCATGGTGTCAACATCTTGGTGTTGATCTTGGTTTTTCAGTAGCTTTGAGATGTGCTCTTCGAATCCCAATACATCCCTAGGGTACGCCCACGTTTTGTTCTTGGCCTTTTTGATCATCCTGTGTCTTTCTTTACCTAAGTCGAGTACTATTTTAGCACGTATCCTTCTGTGGTCGCTGCCAGTTCTCACTCTGTTTAGTACTGACACGTCTTTGACTATTTGCTTTTTATCTGTTATTATAAAGTCTATTTCGTTTTTGGTGCGGCCGTCTGCACTTTCCCAGGTCCATCTTCTACTGGGCTTTTTCTTAAAGAAGCTGTTCATTTGGAAAAGATTATTTTGTAGCAAAAACCCAAGCAATGTTTCACCGCGTTCGTTTCTGCCCTCGAGTCCAAAGTCTCCCAAGGGTATCTCATCCAAATCATTTCTTAGTCCCATTTTGGCATGAAGTCCCCGCAAAGAATGGTAAAATGCGTCTTCTCCTCTTGTAGAGCCAGCGTTATATCGTCATAGAAGGTATCAATTTCCCCCAATACCGCCTAAATAATCGGAATAATTTAGATACATTTTCCAACATTCTATTTTTCCTAATCCTGAAAACTGGCTGGTTGTATGACAACCCGTTAGAGCATGAAATGCAGGTAATTTTTTTCTAAGTTTTTCTTCTAGGTTGATGTCTTGAACGGCCACATATCGCACCGAATTTCCTCTTCCACATTTTACCTAAATTCTCTAGAAATATATATATTTTTAAAATGGAGAGTCATTGGAGTCACTATGCATGTCAAATAATGCATACAATATTAAGCAGAGAGTATATGCAAAAAAATCCTAGTATCAGCTTCTTCGTGACTATAGGAATTGCTGATTGTAGAAAGGGGTCATGTCACAAAAACTGAATTTTACAGGAGAGAGAAAAAACTGTTTTAACTAGATAAAATACACACAACAATCTGAAACGAATATATAACATTATCCGGGTTATCTATAAAGCATATATATGAGAGTTTAGTGAAAATCAAATGACGGCCATTTTTGGATTGTGGGCATGTCTCGTTTTTTCACTTAACCAATTTTTTTTTTCGGGAACAGGTATAAATAACAACAATTAAAACTTTCTTTCAACCCTGTGTATTATATAAATGTAAACGACTGTATAAAACAGTATACAAGTATTGAAATTCTGGAATTAACATTTTTCATATTATTATATATTGTAGGCCACTCATACAGATCGTTCCAAAAGAGATTTAATTTTTCTTTTGGAATAAAAGGCTTCAGTTTCTTCAGGTCCTCCATCTTCTATGGAGTATAATTTCGTGGAGGGCATTTGGAGGGGTTGAGAATCATTATGCCTCCTCAAGCAGAAGTGAGAAACGACAAAGGTACTAATGAATTCTGAAGTCACAATAGTGCTAGAACGTTGGTCTCAAAATAATGGTACGAAGATATCAAAAATTTCTTCCTGTCTTTGAGGGGCAATTCTCTTTATTCAATTGAAGTAGTATTTTTGACGTAATAGGTGGGAAACCGTTGCTGATAATTGTATATCATTGAACTATTCACGATGATTACCCTGAATTTTCCATCAATATTAGAAGAATTTACCACCACTTTAATATACTCATCAAGTAGGTACATCCTGTCAATATTTTTAATTTTTTTCTTTATTAGTCCAAAATCTCGATCACAGGACAGGTAAGAGTGACCTCTCAAAGGAAAGAAAACTTTAATATTCATAAATACCTTTAATTCGACCAATGCCATGATCGTCTTATCAAGGCGTGGTTCTTGTTCTGCCCCCAACAATTGTCGCAGAATAGGTGTATTTCCTCAACCGAAGAAGGGACAAAGGTTTGAAGGTAGTGTACCAAGAACGAAATTACGTCATCTGGTGATTTCCTTGCAATACCCTCATGATACACGTAACTTGTCATGGTATCATCACGCATATTGTGAATACCAAAGTTGTTCAACTTAGCTGACAAAAATAGTACACGTCTTGAACAGGTATTTTCGGTAAATCAAACACTGCTATAAAATCAAAGCACAATCCCAAGATTTTGCTGCCCTCAACCTTGGATGCAACACCGATCTCCTTAAGTGAATTGTAAAACTTCTGGCTTTTTCTTTTATGTACCATTAGCTCGGCCACAGCCGCATTAAGGGATTTTTGATTTTGTTATTTAATTCTTCACACGTGATGCACGTATCCTGAGGAGGCCTCCCAAAACTTGTACGGAAATAATCCCAGTAGAAATTGTATTTAACCTTTCCCTGAAGATCAGGGTATTTTTAAAGAAACAAGTCATGCATAGTTTTGACTTTGAGGTTAGATGGTAGGTAGTTCATCAGCCTTGATGAATAGTGAGACTTCTTAACAGGAAAGGACTGGATATGTTCATGAATTAATGTGCATGTTTGAGAGTCTATTGCATTAGCAGTAGGCCCCATGCCTCGTAAATCTTTAGGTGTCTCACTTTTTTCCAATAAGTTGGAAATTCGCTCTCCTCTTTTTTTACTAATAGTATATACATTTAAAAAAGCTGTTCTGCAAACCTTCACTCGTCGTTTATCAATAAGTACATGATCAATGATCACTCTTCCTTTGGGCTTGTGCCTATCATCAGCTGTTGCACTTCTCGGACGAGACCTTTGAATAGTCGATTTGTACATCTGCCTTTGCAAATGAAGGTCTTGTTCATTCTTGGAGTCCATGTTAAAAAAAACTTCGTTCTCGCCTCCCTCAATATGTCAAAATCTACGTTTTCCAAGCATTTTTTCTTGCAACTGAAAGAGAAATAATAGACTCAAAATCTCAAATTTAACAGAGCGTAATTATTCATTCAGGTTAGTTTATCGATGCTGTAGTCGGCCACGGGTTAATAAAGCGAGTGGGACAAATATTGTTTTTATTTCAAAAATACAAGAAAACAAAGTCACCGAATAATGTCGTGATAAAATGCATGCCATTAATTTGATACCAAACTTATGTTTGAAACAAAATTTTATGAATAAATTCAAAGCCAATCGATGTGTATTTAAAAAAAATTATAGCAACCTAGATCAGCCTTATTACCTGTAGGCGGCTATAGTAAATATATGAATAAAAAAATTACTCACCAGTTCAAAATGATTGGACAATCATTTCTTGCTGAAACCAAATTTCCAGACCAGTTTGTGTACGAAGTTCCTTTTACACGAGCTTTTTTAATGATATTTCTTTTATAATCATCAGGATTACGAATGCCACGTTTTCTACCTCTCACAAGAATAGGATCGTCTTCACTTTCACTCATTTTAATAACAACGTAATTATTTATAAATCAAAAGGAGAAAGGAGACAAATCGACACAGCTGCTTTGGTAAATACATCAACAGACTGATGCAACAATTTACAGTCCGCTTAAAAACGGAAGATCACGCGATGACAATAATCAATCGCAAGAGAGCGAACAAAATAATAACACACAATGGAAACGCCGAATTCGGGTAGAAAGGGGTCATGTCCAGGACATGACTCCTTTCTGCTCTTAACTATTTTTCGAATGCCTCATTTCATCCGGCTTAGAATAGATGGACATGTCTCATTTTCACAGAAAACATGAGATAGAAAGTTCGTTAACTGTTTTTTTTTTACTAAAAACAGAGTGGATAAATAAATTCCACTGTTTTGGATGTAAAAAAGGTAACATATTATTAGATTAAATAGGTACATAATAAAACTTAATCAAATAAATTTTTATTAGATTGTATGAAAGCAAAGCTTGTACACGTAGAAGAAATTAAGTAGGTTGCATAGGATCATGCAAAAAACTACTAGAAGGCAATATTGAAGTCATTGTGTCTATTCCTAAAGAAGGTACAGACACTGAAGATAAATAGATTTTGTTATTATAAAGATTTTTTTACATTTTGAGTTTTTCTATTCTAAATAAAAGCTAGTCTTTTTTTAATAGCAGTTGCATTAAGTATATGATTTTTTTCTACTTCTTTGTTAAGAAAAATAAATTTAAGGATAATCTAAAATGTCTTCATTGACTTTATTCAATTAATAATAGCTATTATTATTAGTATTCTAACCCGTAATGGTGTAAAAGCACTTATTGTATTATACAATAGGCACGAGAGAGAGGAAGCTATGAAGAAAAGTGAGATACGAGAGTACTCGGGAAGCGCGAGATCGGACGGCCGCGAGAAAATTACTTTTTTACATTTAATTCTATTTTTCCATTACCATTTGAAAAAAAAAGTATTCATGCACCTATGTATTCTAAATACATAAGGCAAACTTTTTGCAAGAATAAAAATTTTTGATTTGAGCCTTCATTTCGGAGAGAATGCGAGGTGAATACAAAAATGAGTATATTTCAATCAGATTTTGCCCAGGTTCGAAGGGAGATATTTCAATTTTTTGATTTATTTTGCCGTAAGAGCCAATGTAATCTGCATATTTCCAGCAATGATAAAAAATATAATTCGTACAAAAATGTAGATGAATTTTATATGAAAACATTCATAAATTAATATCCTACACGTTCATATATTAATTTCGATTTTTAGGTATACTGCCCTTTTGCCCGTTCTGAATTTTTATTACCTTCGGATTTTGAATTAATATAATAAAGCCTTCATTCTGTGAAAATTTCAGCTTGTAACCCCGAGGTGCCCACTTACTGCGTTGGGCACTCTACTATACCATATAATATGTTAAATGGGATTATTTAAAAAATTCTGAATTTTATGGAATACGGCCTTAAAGTACACTATTATGTAATTGGTATCTAAGCAATAAAAGCACAATATTAAACTAGTATGACATAAAAAAATCTTGAGAATGACTCAGTACTTTTTATTCCGACATTACATCTTATTATACGTTTGTGGGCTAGAAACACCTCTTCCACACTCGTTGACTAACCCCAAAGACAAATACCGCGCTGCAAACGCGATTCTACTCCTGCGGAATTTAAAAGTGGCAGAATTCAATTTTGAGGCAAGAAGAACGCACTGTTATTTTCAATTTAATTTTTTGTCTACAAGGCGATTCACGGTCGATGGTAGGTTAGACGTTTATGGAAACGGATTTTTCTGAAATTTTGGCATTTTACATTGTAACAGGCGACGATTACCTATACGCCTTTATTTTTTTTTCTGGACGAAATGGCGAAGGACCAAAATAAAAATTTACGTGGTCGACTATAGTCGACTAAAATTGATCTATTTCTGGAGGGAAAATAATCAAACATCATATTATTTATTAAATTAGACTACAAAAATGAGATAATCACCACAATAGGACTAGTATTGGAAAAGCATGGAACCCAATCCATTAAACTAGGTATTCTAAAGCAAATATTTCATATTTATGTCTTTATAATATATCAAATGTACATGCCTTCTTTTGAACGAATTAACTTTACACACACGATATATTGTTGCAGCTGGAACCACAAAGCTTCGTTGTATATTGGTATTTTCCCCTTGGTTTTGTCCTATTATGCTGTCTCGATAATACACCTTGATGGCCATCCACTGTTTTCGGCCTTGCTAATTATGGTTTTTAAAGCTGGATTTATAGATTGAGATAACATAAGCATAGCATAAGCATAAAAAGTTAAACATTCATATTTAAATTAGGCAAGTTATAGATCGACATAACATAAGACACAACATACGCTCGACATAAGAAGTTGACCAATATTCAACTTTTTATGCTATGTGCTTATGTTCGACCAATGAAAACACAGAATTTTAATTGTATTTACCTTTTGAGAGAATGACATATGCGATGTTCAATAAAATTTGGTGTTTTGGCTTTTTAAATGCTTGTTCTTTTTGAGAATGGTAAGGATTTATTAATTAATATACATAACACTCTATAATATACTTCTTTAAAAAATTTTAAACAAAATTATGAAATATGTAAGGTTAGGATTTGCGATTTACGGCTCAGGCGCAACATAACATAAGCCTATATTTATAAACGGACCATTTCTTGTAATGTGCTTATGCAATGGTATGTCTATGCTATGCTTATGTTATGTCAATCTATAAATCCAGCTTAATTGCTGATTCGAGGTATTTTGGAATCAAGAATATATTTTCGCCTTTCTTGGAGGGTTGTGTCTAAAATAAAACAACAGTGATAGATTGTTTACAGATTAGCCGAGTAATTGGAGTTTGGACCTGCCGAGTTATATTTTAATGTTATTTAGGGATATCTAACACTGTAATTATAACTTACTTTTTGTACAGGGTGGCTCGAATTCGTGTCTATGTATGGGGAACTCGAAAACCGTAAGAGATACAGTATCGGTCAAATTAAGGCAAAATTGCGCATTTAAGTGTCTAACAATATGCCGTTTAGAAAGTTTTAAAATTTCGAGTATTTACGGAGATATCCGGAAAAAACCGAAATTTTGAAAAATGGTTTTATTTTTTTCCTGGGCTTATTTAAAAACGGATTTCAAATCTAATTGCTCTTTTGCATTGTCACTTTTTTCGCTCTATCCAATGATGATATCCAGTTTGAAATCCGACGTTTCGTCTTCAAGGGATCATCATCAACTTTATTTTTTTAAATACGAACTTTAATTTTTTTTATCGTTTTTCAGATGGTATTGACGTTATTAATATGCGTATGTGTTTTTTTTTATTTTTTATTTTTTAATCTTTATTTTTTTTATTATTTTTATTTTATATATTTTGCTTTGGCGTGATTTTAAATAATTTAAGGTAGGTACTTTTGAAATTTTCATATTCTATAAAAGCATTTTATTTGTTTTTTGCAGTAAGTGGAAAATTGGAGTCCGTATTAAAAATAATAAAATTATTTTTTACGAGAATATTACTCAAACAAGTTGCTTAGTGCATTTTAATTATAAGCAAAATTCCAATAGGTGTTTTTCCATCAAAGTTCCTATAGTATCACGTAGTATTATTATACATTGTTGTCTATTAAATAAATTGTTTAATTGGTTAAAAGTTGGGAATATTTTATCTTTGCAGTAAGCAACTTGTTTGAGTAATAGTTCATGGCCATATTCTCGAAAGAAATAATTTTACTATTTTTTATTTTTAATACCCTCCAATTTTTCCACTAACTACAAAAAACAAAATAAAATATTTTTACAGAATATAAAAATTTCAAAAGTACCTACCTTAAATTATTCAAAATTATGCCAAAGCAAAATATATAATTAACAAAACAATAATAAAAATAAAAAAAAAATAAAAAAATAAAAACACATAGTCATATTAATAACGCGAATACCATCTGAAAAACGAAAAAAAAAATTATGTTCGTATTTAAAAAAAGAAAGTTTATGATGATCCCTTGAAGACGAAACGTCGGATTTCAAACTTGATACCATCATTAGATAGAGCGGAAAAAGTGGCAATGCAAAAGTGCAATTCAAATTGAAATCCGTTTTTAAATAAGCCCAGGAAAAATATAAAACGAATTTTCAAAATTTCGGTTTTTTTCGGATATCTCCGGAAATACTCGGAATTTTAAAACTTTCTAAACGGCATATTGCTAGGCACCTAAATGCGCATTTTTGCCTTAATTTGACCGACACTGTATCTCTTACAGTTTTCGAGTTCCCCATACATAGACACGAATTCGAGCCACCCTGTACAATTGATGGTCATTCTGTGGTAATTTTCTCGTTGATTTATACTTGATAATATATTGTTTTGCTTAGGTGATTACGGAATATTTTCATTTTGGGAATGAGACATTGACGTTTGTTAGAAGTATGTCATGTCACTCCGGTTTTTAAACCATAGACTACACGACCGGTGGAAATCGCATCGGAGGAAGTGTATCGTCGATATCGACTCGAGAACTACTCTAATTCGCGTTGCGTTTATTGTAGGACTTAGCTATCATACGCTTGAATTTGCTGATTATATTGGATGGTATCAATGTTTAGCCCTCTAGGCTTGCATACTGACGCAGTATTACACGGACTCTCCATTATTAAAGTTCGATAGTATTTCAGCTCGGAGTCTACCGACGCGGCGAAGGAAATTGTTCTATGTTTCATATAGTCTGTGGGGAATAATTTTGGCGGTATAAGTGACAGCTTTCTGGACAAGCGCGTGGTCTTCACGGTCGACACGGTTGCCAAATTAATGCCTTATTTGGCATAATGCTATTAGTGGCGCGTGTTGATTGTAATTTTAGACTGCCGCATAACGCGTGGGTTATATATTCCCACCGAGCATTTAAAAGTAGATTCTAACTGATTCAAATCATTTCAATAATGAGTCGTTTTAGCGCTTGATTTGGTGAATCCGGTAGTATGACATCATAACTTTCTAGTACTTTGTCGCAAATAGGGACGCTGTTGGCAACATAGTATGTTGGGCCGGCGCGATGTTAATTCTGCTAGCCTCGTCATTTTCGGAGCAAGCCAATTTAGTCTTTATGTGATTTTGAAGGAACCAGTAACCGAAATTGGGAATTTTCGTTGAGATACTGATATTTAGTGTGAAATATACAGTGCCCTAGTTAGGGGATTATTCAACGAAGCCCTTGAGCAGGATTGTGGTCGTCGATGGTTTCTCGTCTGATGGATGATTGTAGATGAAGGAAGATTTGTAGTTTCGGCCACCTGCACCCACGTTTGGGGATTTGATTTTCGAGAGCTGCCACACACTTGAACCCCGTTTAACATCTAAAGGTATGTTGTTTCAGTAATTTTGATACAGATATTGTTTTGATCTGTTATTTGTTGAGGTTCCGTACCTGTTTCCTTCATATTTTGGTTTGATCACAGTTCTAATTTGCCCTATTTGTTTCAGGGGTTTTTCTGGTTTTGGATTTTTGAATTTCTATTTTTGGATTTTTATTTTGGTATGATTGGTTATGGGCCTTCCATTGTCCTCTTACGATCCGGTTTCTTACTTGGGTTTCGAAACTGCATACTGAGACTCCTCCGACAACACGTGGTTTCGGAGTAATCAATTGACTGTCTGTCTCGCTGTCTGTTCCAAGCCTCAACGCATACGGAGTGTCTTCTCAATCTTGACGTTCCAGTGATTCGACGAACACCTAGATCCTGGATAAACTCACTGTTGGCTTGATAACGTATCAGATAAGTCTTAATTTAGGATATTATCTAGAGTATTTTGGGACTTTTATTTTGTTTCATTTTATTATTGTGTTTTACTTGATTGGTGATTTAGGGCTACTAAAATTAAAGTTTCGGATGAGTTTGGGAGTAACGAATTATTCTCAATAGTTAGCATAGGTATACTGGATTATCCAGCTAATCCGGATAGTTTTTGCGTGTTATTAATTAAGTTCAGCGTAGTCTTGATCGCCTGTTTTACTTATTTTCAGCGTCGTATAATATAAATATTTTTGAAACTGTTCGCATATAAGCATAGCGTATCGACGCGTAATCATATAGGTCTACCTCTGGTACGAATACTATTTAATAGGTGAATATTATACTTACATGGATCTAGTACATTTGAAATAGCACGTTAACTTATCGCTTTTTAATTAGAGTTATTTGGAGTGTCGAAGTAGAAGAAGTTATCATATTTTTGTACCGTATAGGTTGATAGCACCAATCAAGGGCATGTAAACGACACGTGATCACGTATTCGTATTTATAGAGCGCCGTAGTTATAACATAAAGTACTATTTAATATTAAACCGTTACTTTTAATATTCCATCTTTAGCATACATTTATATATTAATTGTCATAGCTACATATACAGGAAATTCTTGTAGCAATTATTTTTCCTTATTTAATTCAAAAGTATAGTCACCAATACGGAATATACACTTGTTATTTTTGTTTAATTGCGGTGGTATTTTTTTGTTTGTTTTCCGTTCCGAGTTTTCTCAATAGGTTACAGCGGGAAGGAGAGCAATTCGTGGTTATTGCTCGAATCTCACTGAAGATCCAACATCAGGGCATGGCGATAAGTTAACCGCGTGGCGCTCAGGCATTATAACTCACCACGATCCTTCTCCACTGTCTAAAAGCTGGGGGCCGCCATTGTTCCTGCACTAAAGGCTGTACCACCGATTGTGAACTTGGAGATTATTGTGAACTTGGAGATTATTGTAAACTTGTATATTTATGTAAATTAGGTTTGTATTTTTTTTTTTGGGAACTGAGCGTTACAACATTTTCTTACCTATTCTATCGATCTAATATATTTTCTGCATTGCGACGTTGCCGCTTCTCTCAAAAAGTCCTAGTAACTATATTTTTAAGACATTTTTAGAATCGCCCTTTTCCAGTCTTATCTAAGCAACTTATCTACAACCTGTTCCAGTCTTATCTAAGCAACAGGACCCAAAGGGTTAAACTTAATGATACCTTAAGTGAACCTTGTCTGGTGGAGTGCGGTGTGCCACAGGGTACGGTGTTGGGGCCCATATTATTTCTTATATATGTCAATGAACTACTGGATTTGCTGACTGGGGAACAAGGAGAGGTGATTTGCTTTGCAGATGACACAGCTATACTTATTAAAGGAGACAATTGGGAAAATATAAAACAAAAAGGTGAAATTGCCATAAGCATTATAAAGACCTGGTTTGACATTAATTACTTAACTATAAATGCGAGCAAGTCCAACTTCGTATGTTTTTCAGCAACAAAGTTCAAGTCTAGTTCCCTAACGGATCTAACTGTCCATGATCATCATTGTTTAGACCATGCTCAATGTAACTGTAATCTAAAAATTACAGCGCACGAGACGCACAGCCCTCTTCTGAATGGAATCCAGCAGCTTTAGGGT
>MU183877.1:236546-258688 GCA_016904865.1 Pissodes strobi | reverse complement strand
GCGTAATTAGTTGAACTACATATAAGAACTATCGCACACATAGTTGCACATAAGGTCCGATTATTTCGATGTCTCAAATATTTTTTGAACGAATTTACTGGGACATTACGAAATTGCCATCTTAATCAGAAAACTTTATACGACAATTTTATTGGGCCTTTATTTTGGCTGTGTTATTTTCTCGATAAATATGATGAGTATCCAAACACATTAAACAATATTAGAGAAAACTGTGAAGCAAATACTTACCACAGTTCATAATCCACTCCTTGCAAATTGATTTATCTTTATGAAGAATTCGAAATCGAGGTCTACAATTTCCCAGACTAACCCAAACAACGGTTTTATGATTATGAATAACCAAAATATTTTCCCGCGGAAATTTATTATTTTATGTTTCAAAAATGTTCAATAAACCTTTGCTAGCCGTCTCTCTTAGACCTGTAAATAAATATGCCTTTTTGCATCTAATATCTGTTGTCGCAAATATCATTTTGAAGAATAGATATACATTTTAATACTATATAATTCTCATTTAATGTTAACGTCGTCACCTTATGGTTCGGGTAGTGCCGTAGAAGTAATTACAATATGTCCTCTCTCACAGAAAATTTGGCATTATCAGTTTAATTTTTATACAATTGTTAGTATTTGGATAATAATATCTTTTTTACGCAAAATAGTAAGTACCTACTATTTATTGGTTTCTAATTTCAAAATATTGACATTAAATCAAACCAAACTACCTATCCACTCTAAATATATAGTTAGTTGATTTGGAATATGGAGCGAAGAAATATATGAGTGGTTAAGTGTAGTATATTGTGGTAACCTCGAAGAAACATATATATTATTGTATTACTAACGTTGATATTTAATTATCCAGCCAAATCTAACAAGAAGACCATCACAATCAAACCGGAAGGTCTCGCGGACAGTCTCACTATAGACTTGGAGGTGTTGTGTGACTGCGGCTGTGCAGATCGTAAAAAGACCTCGGACAAAGAGTGCAATGCCCAAGGAGATCTAGAATGTGGAATATGTCGATGCAAGCCAGGCAGGTTTGGTGCCAAGTGCCAGTGCGACCGGACAGAGAGTAAAGGGGAAGATCCGAGTCTTTGCGTCAAGCCGGGAGGCAAGAATGAGACTTGTTCAGGTATAGTAGTAGTCCATAAATAAAATGTGTGCCAAATTAAATTGGACCTTTTTTAATGCTTAATAACTTTTTTATTTTCTTTTTGGATATGTTGCGGCCTAAGATATTTAAATCAAAAAGAACTGTGCAAAGCGGGTCAACTTCAGTGGCGTACGGAAAGTGAGATATTTTTTAAAACCAACGTATTTCAGGTCGATGCAAAAAACGGCAAAAAAAGATTTGAAAAGGTTTAGAATATTGACCATGAAAAAACCAGGTCAACACAAACAAAATTAAAATTATTTAATTTATTGTAAAACCATGTCTTGTGGGTGAAATTAAATTGGAACCTTTTTTAATGATTAATAACTTTTTTATGTTTAAAAGGTTTTTTACTTTTTTGGATATGTTATGGCCTAAGACATTTGAATAAAAAAGAACGCGCAAAACAGGTCTATTATAGTGGTGTACAGAAATTTTAAATTAAATGAAAACTAAAGATTTGCTATATGATTTTTAACAACCAATTTATTAAATTATCCTTGATTAAATTTACAACAATCATGATGAATAATTTTTGTAACAACTGCTTGTAAGTGTCTGCGTCTTTGGCCTATCGAATTATTAATTTTTTGTTGATTAAATGTTTGCCAGCAGAGGTCAATCCTTAGTTTTAGCTCTTGAAGGTTTCGCGGAACACCATTTTCATAAGAAATCCTCGTTCTCAGAGTCAAATAGACTGCAAAAAAGTATCTGTCGCCTATCTTCTTCTAGCTCATAGCAGGCCACGTTAACCCTACCAAATATACGAAACTTCTTTCATTGGCTCTTGCGTTTCGTGGACCTAACTTTCAATCGTGGGCGTCGCGTCCGCGACTTGCGTAGCCACGCACGGGCCACCCCTTTCAAGATGGCCATCGTTTCCGGTAGGTAATATAACAAAGGATCCAGACATTTCCTGTCGCGCAGACAGAGGCAATGACCAGAGACCATCATGGATCTCGACTAACTCTTCCTCTTGGTCCTCCCTTTTCCGGAGACAACCTCAAGAGTTTCTTCTCCTCTGGAAGGAGACTGACACTCCTTCTATAGTAGAGGGACTAAAGCCATAAATTCGTCTGCATAGCCCAAAGTACTCATTCTCTACCAGTACACCAGTAAGAAGTTCTACACCAGCCTCTCTCCGGTAAAATTCTAAGTTTTTATTCCAAAATGCAGTTATAATCTGCTGGTTTAAAAATAGTAAAATCCAAGTTAATAATTCTAAATCAAGCTAAAAGCTTAAGTATATATTCTTTTTGAATTCTCACAGTAACTCAGTTAAGTAAAGTAAATATCGAGTTTTAAAGTAATTGAATTATAAGTGATAATAATCCAATTAACTGTCTTAAATTCAGTCGTCTACGAAACGACGCTTACAACGAAAGCAAAAAAGGGTAAGGGTTTCTTTCTAAAACTACCAAATCAGGGTGATACGATTAAAAGGTTAAAAATAAACCGCGGTCTATTAAATCATGGGTAGGAACAGTGTTAGATAAACAGTGCTAACTGATATGAGTAAGTTATTATAAGTATATATAAACATTATTAATTCAGTAATTTTATAGACTACATAATTCACCAGCGTATTTCACAACATTTTATTGAACTGTTATGTATTAATATTGATCAGGGAATAATTAATATTGTTCCTTAGGTTGTAGATGCAACCTTTGCCAAATGTTGTTCAATGGTCTTGTTAAACCTCTAAATAATGCCGTCTGATTGTGGATGTAAGGATGTAGTACGTGTTTTATGGGTGTTGAGTAAATCACACACTTTCTCGTAAATATTGGATTTGAAGTTGCGTGCTTGATTTGAGTGCAGCTCTAACGGAACATCATATCTGCTGAATATGTTAATCACGAGGACCTCTGCTATGGTAGCAGCTTCTTGGTTGGGGATCGCAAATACTTCAGGCCATTTACTGAAGTAGTCAATTGCCACTAAAATGTACTTGTTACCATTATTTGCTTCTGGAAAAGGACCAGCTACGTCAATGGTGATACGTTCAAACAGTAGGCGCACATTATACTTTCATTTCCCCCTAGATCTTGTTTTAGGTCCTTGATTTGCGGCACAGGTTGAGCACTGCCGACACCACGATTTCACATCCTGGCAGTAGTTGACCCAGTAAAATCTGTCGCGGATCTTGTCAATCGTTTTGTTCACTCCAAGATGAGCACCATACTTTCCATTATGGACTTCTTCCATAACTTCCGATATCTTCCTCATTGGTACCACTAACTGTGCCTTCACTACTTTTCCATCGGCGCTTTCCCACGCTCGTTTATGAAGTCCATTTTCCACTGCCAGGGAGCCCACTGAGCCCACAGAGTTTTAAAAGTAAGTAAATCCTTTAGTTGAAATCTCTCGCCAGCTTGGTCTTGATCGATGTTCTTATTTAGCTTTTAGCAGTAGTGTCTTTCAGTATCCTCAAGCTGATCCGTTTTAAGTTGCTGTGTGGTCCACTGCTTATCAACCTCAAGCTTCATTTGCCTAATGAGTAATTCTTTCTCGTTGATCTATTCTTTTACAATGCTTACAATTATCCTCGCATGGTCTTCTGGATAAAGCATCTGCATTATTATGCAATCTCCATGCTCTGTGCTTATAACCTTAAAGTTATATTGTTGTAACTTTTCAAGCCATCTGACTACCTGTTCTTCAGG
This sequence comes from Pissodes strobi, assembly GCA_016904865.1. Classification (NCBI taxonomy): domain Eukaryota; kingdom Metazoa; phylum Arthropoda; class Insecta; order Coleoptera; family Curculionidae; genus Pissodes; species Pissodes strobi. The sequence goes on along the minus strand of MU183877.1, from coordinate 254,842 downwards.
CTATTTCGTATCCAAAAGCCATTTAAACGCTGCATGAACAGTCCTTATTAAAAATTCTTGTTCATATAGATATTGATGAAAATGCTCAACAGACCGTACTATTGCCAAAAGCTCTTTTCGGGTTACACAGTAGTTAGGTTCAGGTTTCGAAAGGGTTCGACTGTAGTATTCGATAACTCGTTCTCCTGCTTGTACTTGCGATAAAACCCGCCAGTGTTGCTGGCATCTGTGTCCAATACAAATTTACCCTTTTGTTCCGGATATCCCAATATTGGACTAGAACATAGGGCCATTTTTAATTACTCAATTGCAAATCCTTCGACAAATCTTCTATAATAAGTACATAATCCAAGGAAGCTCCGCAGTTCGTGTTTGTCGCAAGGACGAGGCCTGTCCAGGCCTGTCTTTGATTGCTGTAATCTTTCGTTGGTCGGTTTGGATTCCCTTTGATGACACGACATGCCCGAGAAATTCAACTTTTTGTTGAAAAAGAAAACATTTCTTTGGATTCAGTAGGAGCTGAGCATTCTTGATTCTAGTAAAAACTGCATGCAGGTTTTGTAGGTGTAGCTTTTCCCATTACCATTATATCATCAAGATAGAACAGGCATGTCTTCCAAGTGAGGCCTCATAGAACAACTTCCATAAGACGCTCAAAAGTAGCAGGGACATTGCATAGTACGAAGGGCATAATTTTAAACTGATATAAACCACTTCCAGTAGAGAAGGCAGTCTTTTCCTTATCCTGTTCGTCAATGCCTACTTGCCAATAGCCGCTCTTTAAATCGGGCGTTAAGAACCAATGAGAACCTGCTAGTGTCGTCAATGTGTCATCAATTCTGGGAAGTGGATAGCTGTCCTTTTTGGTGACCTCATTGAGCCTTCTATAGTCCACGCAGAATCTGGTAGTCCCATTCTTCTTGGTGACTAGGACAACAGGAGATGACCATGGGCTTGATGACTCCTCCCTCGTCAAGCATTTTATCCACTAATGTGGTAACCTCTTGCTGCTTCGTCACTGGAGGATGCTGCCGTATGGGAGTGAGCACGCCCAGTGTCGATTTTATGTTTTATAACGTTCGTTCCTCCATTATTGCTATTTTTCCTTTCAAAGGCTGTGCTCTGCTGTTTAATAAATTGCGTAGCTTTCTTCAGTTTTTCAGAAGACAGATGATGGCATGCTGGAAATGTTCTAGGACTTCCTTAGGTGATGTTGAGGGTGTTACTTTTGATCGCGTTTTGCAACTGATTACCCACTGCACCGGCTTGCAAGTGGCTATTACATCTCCTTTATTGATTTTGATGGAATTGGATGAAATATTTGCTATACTTATCCCAAAAATGATCTCCTCTAGGACCCATATACTACCGAGTTGAATTACATATTTAATGTAATTTGTAATTGTTTTCATGTTTCATATTAGTACTGCTATGCCAATTGTCACCAATTCTGTACATGTGTATATAACCCAGACTTTTGTACCATTGAACATGTTATATGAAATCGATACGGCCACCAAAGCCGTATGGGTAATTTGTTAATATATTAGATTTCTTTAATTTAACTAAACGTCTTTCTTTTCGACCATAAAACGCAGAATGACGCTATCTTTAGGCTTACCCACACAAATCATTACCAATTCCTATTTAGACCTTGATACCGCTCGCAGGGCCCTAAATATTTAACTATATAACCTTTCTTGCTTCCGCTCGACAGGAAGGGCTTATAACAATCTGACAAATAAAAGCAGGTCACCACACATGGTATATAAAGTTGATGCGACTATTTTGAAACATATTGAGGTGTATTGTATTTATTTCTTTTATAGGCCAAGGAAAATGCAAGTGTGGCAAATGCGAATGTAAGACCAGACCGGACAAGTCCGAAGAGATTTATGGAACGTATTGCGAATGTGACAATTTCAGTTGCTACCTAAAATGTTCAGGAAGAGGCACGTGCGACTGCGGAAAATGCATTTGTGAAAACGGTAGGGAATAAGAATAATTATTTATATCAAAATAGTTTCCGCTGGTGAAGCAATTGTAATTTACTTGGTCGAGTCGATAGTCTAGGAATTTAACAAAGGCTGGAAAAATTATAATTGAGAGGATCCAAACAGTTCGCTCTCTAGTTGCCGCTCTTACTTAGGATCTAGAAAGGCCTAAAAAGAGCTCTGGTGTACTGGATTTCGTAATTTAGGCATATTATAGGTATTATTATTGCATAATTACATTGGCAATTCAGGGCGACAAAATCTAGGACAACCATGAATTCGTTGGTGGTATTAATAAGCCATTCATGATATTTATATAATAGTAATTGTTTAGAGGTTAAGTATAATATAGACAAACCCTGAAAGTGATTATTTATAGACGTGCATTTATGTACGAACAGATAACACGTTCCGATTAGATTCCTATTAATGTATTATCAATTACTTATGGTTTACTAATAAAACCATAAAGCTACGCGATTTGTCTCCTTCAGTATGCAATGATACTGGAGAACCTAACAGAGAACATTACACCGGTCCTATTCAAGGGGTACCAGAGCCGACGCTGGCAAGTTATTACAATTATAGGAAACATATTGTATCTATTTCTGCTAATGTAACTACTGAATTAAATAATTTGAAATTGAAATTTAATAAAAAGCGACCCATAGATGAAGAAACATTATTTTGAAGTGTTTATATCAGTTGCTGTCACCCATGCCCCATCCAATCACCTGCAGAGACAAGGCAGAGACTGGTAACTGGTCCCGTACTTTTATCCACGCTTCTTTACATCTTTTTGTTTCACGTAACTTTCTATACTTATATCCTTGTCATTTATCTAGGCAAGCGAACGTAGGCGGAGCAGTCATCGCTTTCCTCATAGGTGCCAAGTTGCCTCCAGTTTCTGTATATACATTTTGATGTTCTTTTTTGCTCACACTTGATTAAGAAACAAAAGATATACCATAAATCAAAATTTTTGAATTTGACAACGGAGCGCTAGAACGGTGGCGTGTCAGGCCAGGTTTGACACTTTTGTAATAGTCGCTTTGTTTGGTTTTGCTGTTTACGTAAATTATTGACTTTTATTAGTGATTACAGTGTATATTATTTAATTTGTGCTTTTTAACAGACAATTTAAGATAATAGTGAAATGGATTGTGATGAAGTGTGAATCTGCAACGTCTTTGTCCTTATATTATTTGCATTTGTCATTCTGATGAACTTATGCCGCTTTCGATTGTTTTTGCTTTTATTTCTCAAAGAAAGATTACCCAGAAATAATAATCGAAACTAGCATTAGTGCAATTTAATTAAATTTCTGTCAAATCCACTTAATCAATCATTGAAATTCTAAACATTTTAATAATTATAATAAATATTTATGTTTATATTAAATTTAATAAATGGTAAGGAAGATTCCTAGTCTATTTGGCCATTCCGTTTTACAATATTATTTCTTTTAGTGATATTGTTACGTTTTTCCCGTGGGTTCTTAACAGAATTACAACTTTGCTATTTTCAACTAATACTATCTTTATTCACTACCACTGTATACAATTTAACACTCTATACTACTCTTATAACTTTACCACTAATATCTATTCAACACTTAATGATTAACTGAACTGAACTGCTAACCGACTGACTAACATTCGCCTTAGGTCTGCTTATATATAATCTTAAATCTATCACGAATATTCGGGAAGTATTCCGACGCCACTCTATATGATCTCGACGAGGCCATCGAGACAATTCCAGCTATCCCGAAACTTCGCGGCGGGCCGGTCGATGATTCATACAGACAGAGAAGCGAGGGGCACGGCGGGGCGGCTAGTTCTATAGGGTAGCACAAAAACGTTCGGATGGTTGTTAGTCGTGACAATATTGATTCGTATTGTCTGTAAGAAAAATATATATCAAAACCTAATAAACAACATTTTGAGTTATATAGGAGTATTTATTTAATTGAACCTCCAAATTTTGAAGAAATATAGAAAAAAAGAAAAAAGATTCACTTGCCCTGAAGACAGACAAAGAAGGCATGGCAGATTTCTTCCTTGTCTCTGACCCTATTGTAATATGCATTTTAATTAAAAAAAAAACTCGGACATTCAATATACGGATATATTTTTTAGGTTGGAGTGGTTCCGGCTGCGAATGCTCCACCGACAAGAGTCAATGTATGCCGTCAGATCCGAAAGCGTTGTGTTCCGGTCACGGCGACTGTATCTGTGGCCAGTGCCAGTGCACCGCCGACGGCGACGAAAGATATTCCGGGAAGTACTGCGAAGAATGTACCAGTTGCCCGGCCCAACGGTAAGTGAGAAAAGAGCGCCCTTGGGGTGGGTCGATATATTGCTTAGGTTTATGACACTAAAATCGAATTCCGATTTAATCTCCCAGTTAAGAAAGGAACGAGTTACGCCCCAATACTGATTTTTAGCCTATGGACGCAGCTTCTAACCTACGATCTGCGTTGAAAACTGTCCCTCGTGATTGAAGATGATTCGGGGGGGCGATAATTTTCTCGTGATGTCGGCCTGAAATACAGTGCACGCTGTAAAGTTGAAAGGTAACGCATTTATCGGCAAAAATACCTATGAAATGAATGCCGCTTATTGTCCTTTATATTACTTACTGTGTTTTCGGTCTTATCTTCAACTCCTATTCATTTCCTAAAATCAGGTCTGCAGTACCATTGTGTTGAAACCCGATTTTTATGAAAATATTTTACCTAGGCCCCATGAGCAACGACCCTTTTCCTCTACTTAATAAGTTGCTTCATTTCACCTTTTCTGCACTCAAATATGTAACCGTAGTTATAAGGAAATGAGGCTAGATTTTAAATTCAGGGAGCACACAATTTAAGGGAGCATTTTTCCATTAATTCAGATGTTGACCCCAATATGTTCAGGTAATTTATGTTATGACCTAGATAGTTAAGAGACCTTACGTGTAAAAGATGTAACATAATAAGAAGAAAATTAATAGATGAAATACAGATTGACACTAGCACTCAAAATATCCGGGATATACATCATGGATGTTTTGAACAACACAAGTGCATAGTCACAAGTTAATATCTAGGTCTTTAATGATAATCCGCAACCTGCTATTCAATCCTTAATAGCTTTTAGTACACCTTCCCACCACGGCGACATGAATTTAGAACAGAGTTTCCTTTTACTACCTGTAGTACTTCTCCGGGCCCGAGTTGGAAAAAGGTACCGCTTTCTACGACACGATGACTGTTTTGACTACTTCTTTACTTTCCCAGCACACAGGTACTCAATGACAATTTCCAAGGTAATTTAGATATGATAGATAAACTTGAGTTCCCGTTTTCGCAGCGTAACATTCTATCAGACATGATAGATAATTTAGGACACACTTTTCCGAGTTCCCATCTTTTTGGGCAGCGCAACCTGTTATCTGACGTGAAGATTTTTATTTGACCAACTCTTTCCTAAAGATTTTTGAGTATTTTATACCCACTTTCAAGGCTCGTTTTTTGTTTTTCTCCTTGAAAAATCTGGAGTCGCCACTAAAATGTTTTTGCTAAGAACACTTGAAATTTCTAAGTCGCCGAACATTTTAATGTAGCGTTTTAACATGTTTTGTAAATTTCAACCTCGTTTTTTGTATTGCCGCCTTTTCCGAATTAGGATAATGAAAATTGGTTATTCCAGCTAATATGATTTTTGCATTCCGATCCCGGGTCTTTGACTCGCTGAATGATGCTCTTATTTTTAGAGCAGAATGTTGGAGGACCTGCTTTTAGAACCGGCAATGTTCAAACATAATTATTATTTTATTTGAATGTTTTCTCCTGGCGAAGTAATACAAAACTTAATTTAATTTTGGATCAATTTACAATAATTATGAAATAATTTGTTGGAACAATTTAACCAGAATTAGTAACTAAGACTGGAAATACGATGTGAGAAAGTTACCACCTGACTTTCGGTATCTGTCAAAATCGATATTAAACGTGTAAAACTGGCTTTATTGTATGAGATTTCTCGATATCCGTTAACTTAGCCTTGTCGACTTTTTTGAAGAGACCCTGTAACTAACCATGTCTAAATTACTAAAAATAGAAGACCATGGGAGCTACGTCATTTTTAAGTTTTCATCTGTTATTTTCGTCCATGTGGGTCATGCCAGTTCAAAGGTTTCGGTTTACACTATACATCATCAGAAATTAGATCACGCGAGCTACGTCATTCAAAAGTTTCAACTTCCCTGGATCTCACCATGAATATAAATCTAAATATTTATTGATCAAATGCAATATTAAAGTGAAATTAAATAAAAACAATGCAAAATAAAGTTTATTATGAGGAAAATAAAAATTTATACGTATAAGATGAAGAGAAATGAATTAAAATAAAATAATAGCAAGAAAATGAAAGTAAAATAAAATGAAGCAAAGTTAAATAAATTTGAATAAAATAAAACATATTATTCAAAATAGTTAAATACCATAAAAACATAGAAGCGTTGGAGTTCGATTGTCTTTTTTAGTCACATGCCATTTTCGGCCACGTGCACAGGTTACGTCAAATGTGAAACACGTCATGTATCATAATCGTCCACATGGACTACGTCAGTTCAAAGGCTTTGGCTTCCACTAGACATCAAAAATTAGGTCACGTGGGCTACGTTGTGCAAAAGTTTCGGCTTCTTTAGACATCATTATATATTTAAATTTAAAAACGTATTGGTAACATAAAAGAGAATAAAAATAAATTAAAATAAAGTTTATTATGATGAAAATAAAATTAAAATAGACATAGTGAAGCAAATTTATATCTATAAAATGAAAAAAAAAAATGAAATAAAATAGCTAAGTAATATCTAAAAAGAAAAAAGAAAATGAAGCAAAGTTTAATAACTTTAAGTAGAATAAAACATATTCAAAATGGTTAAATAAATTAACAACATGGTCTTAACAAAATAAAAATTAAGTGAAAAAGAACGAAATTAAAGTTAAATAAAATGTAAAAGAGAACCATATAAAATTAGGCAAAACCATAATAAAAGTGAAAGAAAATGAAAACAAGACATTTTCAAATAAAATCCCGAATTTTCGAATATAAGTTGCTAAAAAGTAATGATTTAGGTTACGGGTTACACAAAAATTATCGAATTATTCCAAAAAAACACAACACATAATTATAAATACAAAACCCCTAAAAAACCCAGCAAATAAAATAAAATAACAAAGTAATATCTAAAAAATAAAAATAAAAGGAAGCAAAGTTAAATAAAATAAAACATAATAAAAATAGTTCTGCAATAAAATTAAAACATAGAAAAATAAAATAATAACAAAATAAGGCTTAATAAAATAAAAATTAACTGAAAAAGAGCGCAATTAAAGTTAAATAAAATTAAAATATGACGAAAACAGTACCATATAAAATTGGGCAAAACCATAATAAAAGTGAAAGGAAATAAAAAAACACAATTTCAAATAAAAACACTTAATATTCGAATAGAAGTTGCTAAAACGTAACGATTTAATTATAGATAACAATATACCACTTTAAAAACGCAACAATAATTTACCTAATAACACCTCCATATCGCACTAACCTAACAAACCAGTAATTAAAACATTATGACAACATTCTTTTCAGTCATTTCAAAACTTGACAAAGTACACCAGCTTCTTATTCAGTGTTGCCAGTTTATTACAATTGTAACATTTCTCTTACATTTTAGTTGCATTTACACACCCTAACCTTAACCACCTAATTTATTATATTTTACTATTTTTCAAGAAAACCAGCTTAAACCTTTTGATTTTTTGATTAGTTTTTTTCAAGTTTGACATTTTTAACCAAAAACTTTCAGAGATAAAAAAAAGGAAAATATAATTAGTTTTGTGACATCTCTCCTCTACCCAAGTTCTTGACGCTCTAAGTGCTACGTCCTACATTTTTCTTTCTGTCTTTATTCATCCCCATTGCGATCATATACATTTATCATTATTTAATATTTACAGATGGATAGGAAACAAATAAATTCAAGGAATTCAACATTCAACTTATAAGCCGCACACGAAAATAAATGTACCTAATACTCCATAGTTACCCATAGTATATACACAGAATAGCCAATTATTCTGTGGTATATATGACTAGTAGACGTTGCCTGAACCACATCACAGGGCTTTAGTTGCATGCGCATTTCATTGTTAGAAACACTGTATTTTTATGGTCCAGCGAATTGCCTTCAACCGGTCTCGTAGCTCAGTGGTTGGATGCTGTGTTTGCGATACGGCGCGGCGCGGCGGGCCGTGTTCGATTCTCGTCGATGATTTTTTATTTTTCTGTTATGTTCGTTTCTTTTTTAAAATCTGGGTTAGTTTTGTTTGGTTCCGTCTCGGAGCGAGCAGAGGGCATTACATCAAGTGAAAATGTAGAAATACAAATCTAAATTCATATGTTTGTCATATAATTAATTAAATATATGCTGTTTGTATGATGCGCGCGCAACTCTGAAGCCTTGTGATGTGGTCCGGGCAACGGTAAATTATATGACGACCAAAATATACATTTTTATCAAATTAATAGTGAGATTTAAAAAAAAATCATGTCTTTCGGTAGGTACCTACGCTTTGAATATAGATGTATTGGGTGCTGCAAGTTGTAGGGAAAAACTAGGACGGTACTATGCAATTGTTTAATATTTCACTTTTTGTAATTCCTATAATATTATAAGCTTTTGAACAAGAAGGAAGGATTTTATGATATATTTGCAAAATATATTATGAAATCCTTGTATATTTTTACTTGTGTGTATTACCAAAAATCTATTACATTTTATTGGAATTTATTACATTTTAGGCGGTTTGTCTGTTACATGTATAAAAGTCATTCTGGTAACATTCTTACTTTTTAATTTGCATTTACTAACCATTTTCAGTTTTAAATTTCTCGTTCTTGACAACGGGGGCAGATTTTGTTCCTCGAAACGACGAGCATTGTCTATAGTTCTTTTAGGTTTTTCAGCTTCATTAGGATCACTAAACTAGCACTTGTGCTGTTTACACCCTGGGACTAGAGCCGAAGCGGCCTTACTCAAAAGAGCTACAACTGAGATGGAGTAAAAAGCAACAATTTGTCTGACAAGCATGAATCCTCCACAACATTATCTACCACAATTTATTTGCAACGCGTTCCCAGGCATTAAACTTAATGTTACTTTTGCTGCTTTAGTTGATGTGTTGATGAGTAATATTTTAGGTTAATTCGATCCTTTGTAGATAATTTATTTATTTCATTAAAAATGAATTTACATTAAATATTTTTTTATAAAAATCTTCTGATTGAAGTCGCGATTTAAAGGAACCCTGAATTCAACTGAACTGTCTTTAAGCGTACTAAACATAAAATTGACTAATAAATCCTTGAAGTATTTGCATTTTTTTATATCTTATTTGCGAGTTAAGTTAACTTTAATGAATAATTTGATTTCAGCTGCGATGAATTGAAACCGTGTGTGGAATGCCAAGCGTACCAGTCAGGTATCTACGCAAACTCGACAGAATGTGCCGATAATTGTACGATTTTTACCACTAACATAGTGAAGAAGTTGGACGAAAAAACCAGAGTTGGAGTGAAAAGATGCAGAGTTGTGGTAGAAAAAGATTGCGGCATCGTATTTGAATACAGTTATGACGACGACAAAAATCTCATAGTCACAGCGGAGGAGAAGAAAATATGCCCCGAGCCACCACCGCTCCTAGGTAATATCTTAATTATGCAGGGTGTTAGACATATTTTCTTGATTTGACAAAAATATCTTTCTTTCAGCTTTGATCCTGGGCGTCATAGGCTCAGTACTCATAATTGGCGTCGTTACCCTCATAGCTTGGAAAATCGTAACGACGGTGCACGACAAAAACGAATATGCCCGATTCATGGACGAGCGGAACCAGACCCAGTGGAGCACGGGAGAGAACCCACTGTACAAGCCAGGGACCAGCCATTTCCAGAATCCCGCTTACAAGAGGGCGAGTTATAGAGCCTCTGTTGCCCTCGCCGCGAAGAGAGCTGAATTAGAGGCGGCATCTAAAAAATAATTATGTTTTCAAAGATAGTTTTATTTTAATTTCTTTCCGAACGGGAAACACTATGCAAAAAACGAGAGTTTTCATAACGTTTAGTTTTATTGCGTTGCGTTGTCTGTCTGTCATCCAAAATGGTGTTTTTTAACGTCGATAAGTTTGCTTCATCACTTACTATCCATGCATGCCATTGTTGTAACAGTCGTATCTATGACAAGTAATTTTGTACTAAGTGAATAAGTTTTCCATTGGTAAAATATTGCGGTTTTAACTGTATAGAGGAGGGGCACGTAATATGACATAGGCGGGCAAAATGACCTATTGCTGCTGTATGAAATCTAGTATGTTTATAGATCACCAAGCCTCTGCTTTGTGTGTAACTATCGGCAACATCACACTTTATGTAGTGTGACCTCGCTAGAGGTGCATTTAAGCCATAGAAATAGGACTCCTAGAAGGCTGATAGAGTGAGAAGTCCCTCACGGACAAAGGGAGAAAACAATAGGGTTTGGGTGATAATACGCTTGCGCGAGCATGTAAATAAGAACCTATATTTACTTGCTTACATGCAGTTTATATAACAACACCGTTGCCAAACTAGGAGAAATTTACCGTTTAATGTGTATTTTAATTAGATGACTACTGAAAAACGTAGGAAGTAAACCCCGAAACGGAATTTTTTTAAATCTATTTCATATTATAAATTTACCCTAATATTTTCGAAGTATATGTTGCTAAGATTTTTGATTATGTTAATAATTTTTGTGTTACGTTAAAACCTAGTACTTTACATATCTTATACTTGGCAACGTTGCGAGATTGCAAGGACGTGGACCCGATCGGACGCCATCATGAATTCTTGTTTTCTTTGCTTTTCGACTTTCGATGTTCAGTTTTGTAAAGAGTTCTTGTGTTTTTTATTATTGCCGTGTGTTTGATAGTACTATAATTCGTTTTCGGTGTTATTTGAGAAAAATTCCTTCAACTTAATACTCAACATGCCCTTATACAGACAGGCACGCGCAAAAGCTACGAAACTCAGCGTTTCTGTCTTACACATGGATATTTTGTCTCTCTTCCTTCGTGAGTAGATCTGCTTATATACTCTTATATACTAGCCTTCTAGGAGTCCTATTTCTATGATTTAAGCATTGTCTTTATAAACAATGATTTAAGCAAAGAATATTCAGGGATGCCGTTTTTAGTACAATTGTACTAGATTCAGTACGTTTCATTACACTTTAGTACGTCATTACCTCTCCTTTATTTTTAGTACAATTTTGATTTCCTTGCATTCATTATTCTGTCTTGTATCTCAAATATATACATAAATATACAATGTCAATAATCACTGATTTGAACAGATATTTCAGTAATGTAATTAAATAGTTAATAATATCATCGATTTTTGTCGACTCTTATCCCCATCCCTACTGTACTGAAGGTTGCATAAACGTTAAATTCCTATTTTATTAAGTTTGATCAGAGACTTCTGGTGTTATTAAGCTGTGCTTCTGGTCTGGTTTGATCACGGATCACGGTTGATTTATTGAAAATCGAAGATTACCTACTTTATACGATCGAAGTTGTGCGTTTTGTGGGAATCCCTGGTTGACTCATTGAGCCTGTTTGTTTTATTTGCATATTGATTACCATCATTATACTGATGGGCTGTACATTTTTTTAACAATCGGACTTTCTACAATAAAGCAATAGCTATGGACAAGTAAGTTCATCATTATTATATTAATTTTCTTTAGTAAATTAGCAATTCAGTTTTATGTTACTTTAATTTATTTTGTGTTTATGTTATGTTTATAAGTTTTCATTATAAGTATTTATTTTCTGGGCAAGAGAAATGTACGTTTGTATTCTTTTATTCCTGTGTACGTTTCCTGAATATATTTTTTTATTATCCTTGAAAATTAACATCCATATAGTTTTTTAAATTGGACGTAAAATAAAGACTGGAAATTTTATTTTTTATTGAAGCGCGTCAAGGTGCTATCCAAAAATTAGTTAGGAGTGTCTTAATTCTTTATGTTTCCAATTTTTTCAAAAAAATAAGTTTTTCGAAAATCACATGTACTATATTATTTGTAAAAAAAACACCAAAAATAAGTATTACACACATTCTATCCTTCTACAGTTGAATATATTTTTTAAATTCTTTACCAAGGATCTTTTTAGTATAATGATGGGCAATTTTAGTACAATTTCAAGTCAGATGTCAGTACAATTTTTATAAGGTCAACAGCTTAGACAGGGAAAGAAGAGGACAGATAACATGGAAAAACGCCTGTTACCAGCTGCCACATAAATTACTGGGTAACTTCAATAAATTAATTGAAATTATAAGCAATAAATAATAATTAATAGTTAAAGTATTTTTCAGTCGTAAAATAATATAGCCAATTTATAGGTAGAGTATGAAAAATATATTAGTATATTACCTACGCCTCTGTTGAATGACTCTCCTTGAAGAAGATTTATGGCTTTATTGATTATTTGATGACTGAAAATATCCAAGATCGGGTATCAAATTACTCTCGATAATTAAATAAACATCCCTACCATGATATACTCAGAGGTAACACAATGTGTACATTATGCATTGTTATTAAAACAAGAAATATGCAAATAAACTACAAGGTCAGCAGACAATAATTACCTGTGAAATGAAATTCCAGGCTCCTTCTCACTTCGACTCTTGCAACCATATGCCGAACAATTTATCATTATGAATCTTAGTTTTTATCTCTCTTTGTTCAAAAACTCACAAAATAACTGCAAAATAGCACCGCCACAACAATAGATGTGCTTGCCACATAAGTAATGGCCGCCGCTCCGAAAAGGCTTCAATTTCAGTACATTGTCATACGCGGTATCCTTACTCTTACCTAATCTAAGGTCAACGGCAACACTTTAAGTCAGCCAGTCGGTTGTTTTAGGAGTGTTCGATTCTCTCCAAGAGATTGATATTTTGAATCGATTTGAATCGGATGTCGCAGGATCAATTCATAAAGGTATCGAAGGCAAATAATCGATATTTTAAAAAATCGATCTTTTTTTTATTTATATATGTATATATCACAGGAATGGGGGTTTACGTGTAAAAAAATGTGGAAAAAAACGTAGAAAGGCGTAAAAATTTTAGAAAACGTAAACAATGTGTAAAAAATTTAAAATGTCAGAAAAACTTAACCTATAATAATTTCGGTTTCTCGTTTTTTTTTCAACAAACGCAAACAAATCATACACAAACAAATTTAAAAGAAGGCAATTTTATTAAATTAGGCAGGGGCAAAACAAAATATGTTGTAAATTGAAAAAGGATTAACAAAATAAATACTTTTAACGACAGACTTAAAGAGTAAGGAATAGAAATTGACATTTATCACGTCATGCGTCATATTTTGAAATTTGACGTTGACGTGGTCAAAGAATATCGTCCGAATTAATTAAAGGCACACGATTGATAGACTCCATCGTGTGTCCTTGCTTAGCTCCGCGGGTGGCATTAGGAGAGGATAGCTCAATGAACTAATAATACTAGTTCATTAAAATAGCTCCCAAGATGCATTCCGTTTACTATTGGGCGGGACTTGGAGCCTTTGTTTACTATTTTAGAATGTCTAATTTTCATTTCACGCATGGCCATCAGCTCGCTTCGCTCGCTACGAGAACGCAACCAACAAAAACTAATCATCCCCCTAAACCAAACTAACCCCGAAAAACGCCCCTTGGCGTTTTTCGGGCCACTTCGTAAATATTATAATCAAGCTATAACTCAGTGGATTAGACAAAATCCTGGGCGTACAGTCACCATTTACCAAGTGTGCAGGCTTTTTAGTTCAGCTTATGAGAAAGCATCCACAATTGAAAAGGCGCCTTTAGCGGATTAAAGGCGACTGGAATATCGCCAATAAACCCCAATTTTTTCCACACCACGATTTTCTACACAGTTTAACAACCGATATACCAGAAACCATTCCTGAAAACAATGTACCAAAAGGGATTTCCAACGATTTGCAGTCCTAAAAAAATCCTCCCTTAGAGAACATTGTGGACGATGCTGGTCCTTCCACTCTTGCGAAGGATCATATACAAAATATTTTACACGAATTGACTCCCATACCACAAAGTAATGAAAGAAAATTTACTAAGCGGAAAAGTTCTGGATACCAGGATGTATTAACTGAAAGCCCATACCTCCAGAGCTTACGTGAAAAGGAAAACGAGAAAAAAGAAGAACAAGAGAGAAAGAAACAAAGAAATGTGGTTAAAAATAAGGTATTTGAGGCAAATTTAGAAACAAAAGAAGATAGAAGAAACCCAAAGAAGTGTTGCGAAGAAGAAAGTATTTTTACCAGTCAAGCGATGAAGATCCTTTCAGTGTTGTTGATGATGAGAGCTGCGCCTGCCTCTACTGCAATGACCTTTTTAGTAGATCTAAATCGGAAAAAGGCTGATGGTTGAGATGTCAACTTTGCCAAAAGTGGGCACATTCAGAATGTGGCGGTGTATCTAAAAGATCAAAAAATTTTATCTGTGAACTCTGTCAACCATAAACTACCAAAGTACATACTTTTTTCGCTTTAGTTAATATTTTTTTTTACTACTAACATGATAAATCACCATTATTTAGTCCATTCCTCAAATGAGAAGTAACATTTCTCACCCTAGGTAAATAATAATATTGAAAAAAACCTAGGTCAATAACGAAACCGAAAATGTCATTTAAGTTTCAACTTGTTAGTTTGACAACTAGTTGTCATTTCGGATTATTTGAAAAATGAGTAGGAAATGATCAATTTCAAAATCTAATCAATTCAAATAATGATAAAGATTGTATCAGTGCTATTAGTAAAAAAATTATATACAGTATGACTCACTTTTCATGACTCCCCATAGTATTCTTATTAATAATGCGATTTTGTCAAAATTTAGATGGAAAGAAGGTGCGTCTATCTTTCGGAAAATGACATTTAAAATTAAATTCATTCTGTCAGTTAGACAACTGAACTTCCAGGCTACCTGATATTTCCAACTATTTGAAAAATAAGTAGAAAATGGCTAATATAAAAATCAAATCGAATCAAATATGGTAATATATCAGTGTTAGTAGTAAAAAAGATTCTATAAATACCTCGGTTGAGAAGGCCATTATTAACCTCGCACATTATATCCTTCGGCGCTACGCGCCTCAGGATATAAAAGTGCTCGGTAAATAATGGCTTACGTCTCAACCTAGGTATATAATATACTATTTTTACACGTTAAGCGTATGTAAATTTAAGTGTGTCATTTTGTTTCACTTTTTTTGTTTTAGTTAATAATTAGGTAAGTTTTTTACACGTCAAGCGTATGTAAATTTAAGTGTGTTATTTTACCCGGCATGGGCGGGCAATATGGTCTTTCAAACAAAAAAATGGTTGCGTGTTTGTATTAAGGGTTTTTAAATAAACTGTTTATTTTTTAGTTAATATCACAGATGATATCATTGACTACTCATACATTACAAAATATTTTGTTTTATACTTCCATTTCATCTTTTTTTTTAATAAAAATTGCTGGGTATGTCATCTTGCCCGCCTCTCCCCTATGCCTCCACGTTAAATGACTATATAAAATGGATTGTGCAACCGTTTAACCAATCAAAATCGCTATTAAGTCCTTGATATACTCAAGCCTACAATGCGTCTGTTGGAGGCTGTAAAATCCATTTCCTATATAGCTTGTTTTATGGCCTCTTCTATAAGTTTCAGCTGCTTTGTTGCCAAATGTATTTTTTTTCAGAAGGCAACAGTAATTCATAAATAAAAACCCGAAGAGACGAGTGCATTCATAAATATCACTTCATTCATTCTTATATCCTTATCCAATTATATAAAAGAGTGAGGAATATAGATATCCCTCATTGTGTACCAGTCAACATTGACTATCTTATTTTAAACCATTTTGTTGCCTCGGTTGCCCAACTAGACAGTACTGTTGGAGACGGTGTAAATTTTGTTCTAGCTGCTCTTAGGGCCGCTTTTAAAACTGACGAGTAATATTTATTTTTACCAAAACGTGAACAGGATAGTCCTTAGACCGATCATTGAAAATCAAAGCTAGTGAACTGAATCTCCATTCGCTCTGTTGCCAAGCCTGTAATTTGAGGTGGCCGTAAAAGTGAACACCAAAAAAAAACAAGGATTTTTTTAACAACACTTTTTACTAACACGTTATATTTCGCCTGTATTATTACAGCCACTAATATTTTGCCCTTAAACCTCCCATTGCCGTCATCCTCATTACATCACTTCACGACTCCACACTGCCGCCGCGCGCCGCTCGTCTTGCAGGGTTGTCACGTCATCGCCTATTCCAAAGTTACGTCGCCTATAAAATTTGCTTGTCACAATTTACTTATTTACCCTCATTGTACATTTAGTTTACGAATGGAAATCCTCATTGTCGAAGACGAATTAACTTTTTTATTTCGTCAACGCTGCCTTCCTCATTTTAAACCAGTTTGTTGCTCAAACTGGCAACATACCATTAGAGGCTGTAAAATCTTATTTCTAGTTGATAAACGTCTAGCAATTTAAAAATTAAAGGAGAAAATCTTCGTGATTCATGAATCCCAATTGATTAATTCACTCTTATGCCTTTATTCATTTATGTAAAGCAAAAAGAAACAGGAAGATACCAAAAGTTCCTTAAATACGCTTCCCGTAAATTGGGTGCCGTTATCGGAAATCAATGTAGTCGGCTTACCAAATCTGGATAAAATTTCTTCATACAGTGCTTGGCTCACAGCTCGTGCGGTTGCGGTACGAATAGCACGACATTCTATCCATTTTGTAAAACGGTCCTGAAACGTTATCAGGTAACAATTTCCCTTCGAAGATCGGGGAAGCGGTCCAACTAAATCAACGCTTACGGTCTCCTACGAGTGTCGATTTTTAGATGGTTGCATTTTACCAGGAACTTGCTGCTGAGATGGTTTAAATCGTTGACATGACGGGCATCTTCTAACATACTGAGCTATATCCCGAATCATACCGGGCCAGTAATAGCGGAGGGCAATGCGAGCGGTAGTTTTCGCAATTCCCATATGACCTGCATTCGGGAAATCATGGTTTTCTTTCAGAACGTTTTCACGCGCCGGTTTTGGAACGCACAGCTTCCAGGGGTCTACCATCTCAGGTTCGGTTAGATCAAAAGCATCCCAAAAATGTCGGTACAGTTTTCCATTACGTATGCAAAAATCGGGAAATACAGCCGGTGCTTGCTCAACTTCTTTCTTCTTATTTCTATACCACGAGCAAACTTCCTCGGTTCCTAAAGTCAAAAGGAGATTTTCCTTCTCCTCTTCAACTGGCAAAGGTTGACGGGATAAAGCATCTGCGACACGGTTAAGCACGCCTTTCCGGTACTTAATTTCAAAGTCGTACTGCTGGAGGAACACACTCCATCTCGCAAGTCGCCCACTCGGACTCTTCAGAGAATGTAGCCAACGGAGAGATTGATGATCACTCAAGACGGTGAAATGATACCCCTCTAAGTATGGACGCATTTTCTCGATGCCCCAAACTATGGCCAAACACCATCTCCGTGACCGAGTACTTCTTTTCGGTGGTCTGTTCCTACTAGCGAAATTACGTGATCCCCATTTTGGTCGTGTTGTATCAAGGCTGCTCCTAAGCCGGCATCGCTTGCATCTGTTTGCAGAACGAAAACCCTCTGGAAATCCGGGCAGGCCAAAACTGGTGCCTTCGTTAAACAACATTTCAGTTGATTATACGCCTCCTCTTGCTCCTTCGACCAATTCCAACGGACCCCCTTTTTTAGCAACCGGTTCAAAGGTGCCGCAATCTGTGGAAACCTGGGAACGAACCTGCGGTACCAGGATGCAATTCCCAAAAATCGACGGAGACTACGGACGGTGGTGGGCGGTGGTAATTCCTGTATAGACGCTACATTATCTGGATCGGTATGTCGCGGTAACCATATGTCCGAGGTATTTCAACGAACGACGGCCAAATTGATACTTCTCGGGATTTATCTTTAGGTTAGCGGCTCGAAGACTCGACCTGTCGTAAGTTCTGTAGGTGTTTTTCGAACGTTTCCCCCAAAATGATGATGTCATCCAAATAGGCAAAACAATGAGGATCCATATCCGGACCAATTATTCTGTCCATCAGCCTCTGAAAAGTGGCTGGGGC
>MU183877.1:215264-226546 GCA_016904865.1 Pissodes strobi | reverse complement strand
CCCTTAAGACCCATTGTTTCCTGTGTGCAGTCACCTTTTTACAATTTATCTAATTATTTATCAAAGTGTATTTCAAATATTACGGGAAAAAATTACTTTTACATCAAGGACTCATTTGCTTTTAAACAATTCATAGATAACGTAAATATTCCAGCAAACTACAAACTTGTTTCGTAAGACGTGGTGTCGCTTTACACAAATATTCCTTACGATCTTGTGAAAATTATATTGTCAAAAAAATGGGAGCAAATAAAAGAGCACACCACACTATCAAAGAATAATTTTGTGGAAGCTGTTGACCTTGCCCTTGCTATAAACTATTTCCAGTATAACAATATGTTCTACAAACGACTTGATGGTTATGCTATGGGTTCCCCCATTTCGTCAACAGTTGCTCAACTCGTGATGGAGATTTTTGAGGAAGAAGTAAAAAAAAATAAATTTCAATGTACCGTTTTTAAACGATTTGTGGATGATTGTTTACTGGCAATACCCGAAGATAAAGCACAAAGCATATTAGAATATTTCAATCAATTTCATAAACAACTACGGTTAAGTGAAATAGAAGCAAATGAAAAAATAATTTTTTTAGATATGTCTCTTATTCGGCAAGGTAATAAAATCTCAATACAATGGTACACTAAACCAACATGGTCCGGAAGATACCTAAACAATTTCTCAAACCACTCCAAAAATCAGAGACTCAGCGTTATAAACGAAGCCCTACGGTAAATATGGCAGTAAATACGGGAAACTGTAGCGGTACGGAAGCCCTACGGTAAATATGGCAGTAAACACGGTAAACGGTACGGTACGGAAACCATACGGTAAGTGCGGTAGTAGATACCGTGAACTGTAGCGGTCTGGAAGCCCTACGGTCGCACATGGACAACCACAGGTAGGACAGGCTGTGTACTTCACATCGTGACGGCAGCACTGTGTACCTACGGATACGGTTCTACGGCGGCTCGGTAATGCGGTGGGCCTTGCCCCTGGAAACATTCTTTGGCATACACACTGGGTGGACATTACCCCAACTTTCCCACAGGCGGAACAAAACAAAACAAAACAAAACGGGTTTGCCCGCACAGGTATTTCTGCTATGACCGGGGTGGCCACAACGCCAGCACAGTCTCTGGGTCACGGGAAGGAACAGAGGTAGATCCTCCGGCCTCGTCTTGGCCGGTTCTGGATTCTTGGCGTCCGTTTCCATGTCGGCCTGCGCGAAGGATTCCTGAGCCTCGGCTAGAGTGGCGACCGGTGCGCGGTACCCGCGGATGATTTTAGCGGCGTCTTCCAGTCCCGTAGGTCCTTGGGAAGATAACTGTTCGGGTTGCGGGTCTGGTTTCTGAAGAGTCACCTTCGGGGGTTCGGCGATAGCTTCTTCTAGTTCCGCCATGAGCTCCAAAGCGGAAGCCTCCAGATTAAGAGCCGGCGAATCCATATCTAATAACAAGAATATTCGCGTTAGTGACGGTCAGGGCGGGAGTACGGCTTAAACATGATAGGAAAACTTAACAAGATAACTCAAGTATTTGTTCGTCTAACAACTTAATATCACAGACAGTACAGTGTCGGGTAATAAAAGAATAGAAAATCATAGAAAAAACAAAAGAAAATTAAACGGATTTCTAGCATTTCGGGATGTTATGGTGGTTGTGCTTACCATCGGATGTCTCTACCCTTGTTCGGTAACGCGGCCCCTTAAAGCCTGGTGACTTTAACAGTTCTATCTTTGCCTTCAGTTCGCCGGACCATTCCTTCGGGTTTGGTATCCGGCGTACTTCGTCCGCAATCTCTACTTCCAACTGTATCTTTCTAGATGGAACCCCCAGCGGGGACGAGGTGGGCGTCGGTACGGTGACGACCAAATGGATAATTACCCGGTTTTTGCGGGCGGGGCTTCGGCCAGGGTAATAGCCAGTACGGGTATGGGTTCCGTAGCGGCGGCCGGATGGGCATTGTTAGCCGGTGGTAATGGGCCAGTATGGTGTGATGGCATTTGGCCCGTAGGCTTAGTGAACTCGGTTCGGAGTTTCCTTATCCAGTTCTTTACGGCCTGCATTTTCTACTTATGCTGCGCCTTCAGGTATTGCCCATCGAAACGTGGGCACCGCACGTCCCCCACAGGCGCTCCTACGGGCGTTTCGTTTTCGACTACCGTTCGGTATTTTGAGCTGAAAAAGAAAAGTTTTCATGGTACGGCTTTAGGTCTTTAATATGAATGTGTCGGAGCATTTGGCCGGTGGGGCTTTTAAGATCGTATACCACGGATGACACAACTTTACTAACAGTGTACGGACCGGAATATTTCGGTGCAAGTTTTGCGGCAAAGTTTTTCACGGCAGAAGACAGGTGATGGCCTCGTTTCATAACGCGGTCTCCAACTCTGCATTTCCAATCTCTACGCCGGAGATTGTAATAGTGACTTTGCTTGGTGAATGCTCGTGCCAAATTCACTCGTACTAAATCGTAGACCTCCGTAAATCTCTTCAAACGGTCGGATAATTCGGTTACGTCATCGGTGTTTACTTCGCCCAACGGCTCATTGCTGTCTGGTTTCGACGTCTAATTGAAATAGTAGAACTTAGGAGGCTCAAGCTCGCAACCAACATTCAGAAAGGCTGGAATAAAACCTGTACTCTCGTTTCTAGAAGTGTTATAAGCAAACACTATGTCCGGAAGAAATAAATCCCATTTCTTGTGATTCTCTTGGCAAAATTGAGCAATCATTGTTTTAATTGTTTTATTCAGCCTCTCTATGGGATTGGCTTGTGGCGTATACGGTGGAGTCAGTCGGTGTTGAATACCATAATCTTTCAGAAGTTCCTTAAATACGCTTCCCGTAAATTGGGTGCCGTTATCGGAAATCAATGTAGCCGGTTTACCAAATCTGGACAAAATTTCTTCATACAGTGCTTGGCTCACAGCCCGTGTGGTTGCGGTACAAATAACACGACATTCTATCCATTTTGTAAAACGGTCCTGAAACGTTATCAGGTAACAAATTCCCTTCGAAGATCGGGGAAGCAGTCCAACTAAATCAACGCTTACGGTCTCCCACGGGTATCGATTTTTAGATGGTTGCATCTTACCAGGAACTTGCCGCTGCGACGGTTTAAATCGTTGACATGAGGAGCATCTTCTAACATACTGAGCTATATCCCAAATCATGCCGGGCCAGTAATAGCGGAGGGTAATGCGAGCGGTAGTTTTCGCAATTCCCATACGGCCTGCATTCCTTCAGAACGTTTTCACGCGCCGGTTTTGGAACGCATAGCTTCCAGGGGTCTACCACTTCAGGCTCGGTTAGATCAAAAGCATCCCAAAAATGTCAATAAAGTTTTCCATTACGTATACAAAAATCGGGAAATACAGCCGGTGCCTGCTCAACTTCTTTCTTCTTATTCCTATAACACGAGCAAACTTCCTCGATTCCTAAAGTCAAAAGGAGATTTTATTCCACCTCTTCGACTGGCAAAGGTTGACGGGATAAAGAATCTACGACACGGTTAAGCACGCCTTTCCGGTACTTAATTTCAAAGTCGTACTGCTGGAGGAACACACGCCATCTTGCAAGTCGCCCACTCGGACTCTTCAGAGAATGTAGTGAACGGAGAGATTGATGTTCACTCAAGACGGTGAAATGATACCCCTCTAAGTATGGACACATCTTCTCGATGCCCCAAACTATGGCCAAACACTCCTTCTCCGTGACCGAGTACTTCTTTTCGGTGGCTGTTAAGCTCCTACTAGCGTAGGAAATTACGTGATCCCCATTGGTCGTGCTGTATCAAGGCTGCCCCTAAGCCTGCATCGCTTGCATCTGTTTGCAGAACGAAAGACCTCTCGAAATCCGGGCAGGGCAAAACTGGTGCCTTCGCTAAACAACATTTCAGTTGATTATACGCCTCCTCTTGCTCTCCTCTTGAATGAAGACCAAACGGCATGACCTTAAACTGAAACAGGCCTCTATAGGGTACGATAAATACGGACGGTGGTGGGCGGTGGTAATTCCTGTATAGACGGTACTTTATCGGGATTGGTATGTATACTTATCGCGGTAACCATATGTCCAAGGTATTTCAACGAACGACGGCCAAATTGACACTTCTCGGGATTTATCTTTAGGTTAGCGGCTCGAAGACGGTCAAATACCTGTCGTAAGTTCGGTAGGTGTTCTTCGAACGTTTCTCCCAAAATGATGATGTCATCCAAATAGGCAAAACAATAAGGATCCATTTCCGGACCAATAAAATTATTCTGTCCATCAGTCCCTGAAAAGTGGCTGGAGCGGAATGAAGACCAAACGGCATTACCTTAAACTGAAACAGGCCTCTAGAGGGTACGGTAAATCCCATGATTGGTCTACTGTCGAGAGCCATCGGTATTTGCCAGTATCCTTGTTTCAGATCAATACTGGAAATGTATCGAGCACTCTTCAGCTTGTCCGAAATTGCGTTGATGTATGGCAAGGGATATGCATCTTTTCGTGTAACCGCATTAACCATCTTATAATCTACACAAAAGCGGAAAGTGCCGTCCTTTTTCCGGACCATTACTATCGGTGAGCTCCACGGACTGTCAGATGGTTCGATAATTCCATCTTATCGACTTCAGCGTTAATTACGCTCCGCATTTTCGGATTTTGTGGACGGTAGCGTTGTTTGATCGGTTCTGAGTTAATCAGGTGTATTCGATGCTCTGTTAACGGTGTTGTCCCTCGTATGGACTCGAATGACGGGAATTCTTTTCCCAGGAATGCCTTCAATGCTTCCTCTTCTTTCGGTGTTAAGGTTAATGGCGTAGCGGTTGATACCTCACTGCAAGCACTAACCTGGGTCGCGTTCGGGAGTGTCCCTTTGTTCATAATAACCCGGTTGTTTTGTAAATCTATGTCAAAGCGGTACTTCTTTAGGACGTCCATTTCCAGGACTAAATCAGAAGCTAGGTTTGGCAAGTAGTTCATTACTTCGGTTACGCTTTGAAAGCCGGTCTTAAGGGTGATTTGGTACGCTTCTTTTACAGGAGTGACCTCCCCATTTGCAACTGTCGCATTGCTAACTTTAGGCTTCACTTTTCGGTGCCTGGAAGAACGACACAGTTCTACTAGAATATCTCCTATGTATGAGTTCGAAGCTCCGGTGTCTATCAGTGCAATGAAGAATTTATCTTGAAAGCATACCTTGACTCTAGGTCGGTTATCAGCTACGCTGGTCACTATATCGGGCGAGGCGTCGTCGACGCGACGTTTTCCTGCATTGGCCTCGGATCAGTACAGCGCCGTTCTAGTTTTCCGATCGGTTACACATGCAGTTACGTGATATCACTCCCTCTTTACCACACCGAGAACAGAATAGCTTTCTAGGAGCTTGACATTTGTCTCTCGTATGTCCGGTATTTCCACAACGCCAACAGACAATTTCACGCTTATAACGGTCATATCCTCTCGGCGGGGTTTGCATGCCAGTTGACGGAACATCCGGAGGGGTTGGATTAACCGGTGGCGGAACAGTGGGCGGTAAGAGAGCAGTACTAGCCGTCGGGACTTCAGGGAGCGAAGGGGCCGGGTTTGGCTGGGTACGATTTCTTGGTCGGTTCAACCATACAGTCTGGGAGTCCTGTATTTCTTTGTTGAGCAACTCAAACTCACGCGCTATCCTTGAAAGGGTTGCTGCATCTTCAAAGTCGGAACGTCTGATAAATTGTCTAAATTCCGGTAATAGATTACGGTACAGCCAGTGTAACTCGGTGGCTCTACTCATTTTCCCGTGCCTTCGGATCAGAGTTTGCAATTCGGTAATGTAGCTAGAGGCCGGTTCATTGCTTCGTTGCAATCTGCGACTAATCTCGACCTCCAAATCAACTTCATAGTTGACGGGGAAGTAGAAACTTCTAAATGCGGAAGTAAACTCTTCCCACGTGCTCCAGTAAGATCGGTTATTTCTGAACCATAGAGCTGCTTCTCCTCTCAATAGATCGGGCAGATGCGGTAGAAGAGAGTCAGTCACGATATTCTCCGAAGTACATATTTCCTCAAGTCGCTCTAGGAACGTGGCGGGATCTCCGTAGCCGTTGAAGTATAAATTCCATTTATAAACTTTGAGGTTCGGGGTATATCGCTGGTAAGGCTGATATACCGTGGTACCTGGAGCCATAAATGGTGTGAACACAGGGAACGTCGTTGGCGGGAAATATATCGGTCGCTGTGATGCTTGGGTATTACCACTAACAGCTGGCTGATAACTTCCGTGGAAACTGCTAGGCACGCAGGGATGTGATGTTACCACACTAGTCGTCTATATTGGGGTTTGGAACCTTCGGCAACATGCACTAAAACTGAGCTTTATCCACAATACCGAAACAGAATTTTTGCACTCAAATTCTGTTTCGGTATTGTGGATAAAGCTCAGTTTTAGCACACTAGTCGTAACAGGAGGCAACGGCACGGTGTAAGGAGGTAAGAATTTCTGTGTAGCGGTCGTTTTCGTAGTCGTGAGGGTTACGGTTGTCGTCGTCGTAAGCGATATGGTAGGTACGGGTGGGGTTAAAATCGGGTTTAAGCTCGGTGTTGGGAACGCGAACGGCTGAGGTCGAGACGCCGGTTGCGGTGATGCCTCCCCATTTCGAATAAATGCAGCCAAACGTTTACGCAATTCGTGTATGGTTCCGGTAGAGTCCAAATTGAACTTCCGTACTTGCATAACCAAGTCTCCCTTCTTCAATAGAAACAAACCATCCGGTGCATATATCGATAGGAGTCTATGCCGTAACCGGATCGATGGGTAACGGTGGTGGAGGCGATACTACATTAATTTGAGCCGGGGAAGGTGGTCTTTGTGCGGGGGTTACAGGCAGAGCCTTAGCTTCTGGCTTTTCCTTGGTTGCTTCTTCGGGTTTATTTAGCATCATCATGCTAGCCAGCATGTGTGTAGGATCATTTTCTAGTTAGGAAATTATTTCGGTGGATCTTGTCGTAGAAATAAATATTTTACGGTTTCAAAAAAAATCAAATTCGGAATCCTCGACCCTGGTTTAGCGAAATTTGAGGCGTATGAAGGAAAGAATTTCCGCGCATGCGCAGAAACTTTTCCTAACTTTTGTATGTAATGGCTGCCCCTAAGTCGGTAGTGAAGTACTCAATTGAAAGTTAAGTGTTCCCGTTAAAAATTCGAAAGTGAAGTGCTCTAACTTGAAAACTGGAAGTGATTCAGCTTTGTAATCTCAAAAAATGAAATCGGCGACCACAAATTAGTCCTAAAACGGGTATCACGTTAAAATTTTCGAGAAAACGGTCAATTCGGGTTGTGTCGGTCGGGCTTTCTATAGAATTCAAAACTAAATCGGTCTTCCTGTCGAAAAAGTATCGAAGTCACGAGATATCGCAGTAAAGGCAATCCAAAATGAAAACGGGGCTCCCAGCGAAACCAAATTGACGGTCGGTTACAATTTACGATGGAAAACGGAGTCCCTGCTCGGGCGCCAAATTTGTAATCGGTCCCTGGTAAGTGAAACACTCCGTGTAAACAAAATAATGGTCGTGTTTATCCGACAGTAAGTATAAACCTAACTTTCTTATAGCTAAAAGTATAAGACAACTTATTCTAAGCGACCCAACCCGGTAATACGTAGGAAAACTCAAAACGGTAGTAAAAGAATCGAACTCTCTAATCGCGCGGTAGACTGTAGCGGTGCGGAAGCCCCACGGTAAGTATGTTAGCAATTACGTTAAACGGTAGCGGTACGGAAGCCCTACGGTAAATATGGCAGTAAATACGGTAAACTGTAGCGGTACGGAAGCCCTACGGTAAATATGGCAGTAAATACGGTAAACTGTAGCGGTACGGAAGCCCTACGGTAAGTGCGGTAGTAGATACGGTGAACTGTAGCGGTCCGGAAGCCCTACGGTAAATATGGCAGTAAATACGGTAAACTGTAGCGGTACGGAAGCCCTACGGTAAGTGCGGTAGTAGATATGGTGAACTGTAGCGGTCCGGAAGCCCTACGATACGTGTGGCAGTAGATACGGTACGGAAGCCCTACGATAAATACGGTATACAGTTCTCAATAGCTCCAGCTCTATGACACGGTCGGTTCAGCAGAACGGTTCCCGAACTCGGATGCGCTTTGGACGTGAAGCCTGGATAGACTTAGTTTGGAAGAATACTTAGCCGGGATTACTCCACTTGCCAAGCCAGGATGGCCGGGATTACTCCGCTTGCCAATAATTCGGCCTTTCAATTATGAAATCAGACATAGCTTTCAGGTTTTAATCTCTGAATTAAGAAAGCGTTTAATTCGAACTTAGTTTGAATAATGGATTACACACTTTAACATTCAGGTCTTAATTTATGTAATCGGACTTTTCAAATATAGACTCATTACATTGCCAGTTTTAACCTCTTAACTTAGACTTTAATTTCTGTAAATCAGATTCTGACGTTTGAATACTGAAGTTATAAAGTCTGAATTTAGTTAAATGTTTAATTCCGACTTTAGAATCTAATTGTCGGAGATTAATTGTTCAATTCAGACTTTAAATGCTTAATTCAAACTGACTAAAGTATGAGTCAGAGATTTCACACTTTACTTTAACCTTCAGGCTTTAACCTCAGAATTCGGATTTTCAGTTATGAAATCAGACATAGCTTTCAGGCTTAAACCTGTAATGAAGGTAGAGCGCCAATTTGTAACGATATACTTAGTTGGGCGCTAATTTGTAACGAAAGCTAGCTAAATAATAATTAAAGAATCGAGTATGGCATTGTGCGCCATTTTGTAATGAAATACTAGTTGTTCAAATGCATGAGACTCGTTTTTATTTTTCTTAGGGGGCAGGTCGTCGTTCTTTTACCAGCAGTGATTTGTTTGGGCGAAAGAGTTCCTAGAGACAATGCGAACTGAATATGAATTACAATGTTAAGTTGAACAAAAATTATAAATAACTACTGTTACTCAAGATATCCCTTTCTTTACTTTAAAATATGAAATTCAAAAGAAAATAATGACTGAAATTTAAAATTCAAAAGAAATTAATGGAATAACGTTCCAAAATAGTGACTCTCGGTAAATCTAAATAAAAGATAATTTGAATTTGATAATAAATAGAAAAATAGAGGTACAACATCTAATAACGAGTCTTATAACTCAAAATAAGTAATTGCTATTACTTTTATTTCGGCCCTTGGCACATAAACAATAATTGAGCGTAATTACGCCTCAATTTAATTAAAGATACAGATAAGACAAGCACTATCTCGCATCGAGATAGAAATTTAGATAAAAAGATAAAAAACCAGATAAATTTACATATATGAGATTAACCTCTCATAAATTTAATGCAAAGTAATGTCGGTACATCAGTGTTGAGACGAGACAGGGCAAGTGCTAATAATTACATGCTTGATGTAACAAACTGAAAATTTAATTAAATGAGCCTGAAAAGAAAAAATATTAAAACGGGCAATACTATGAGGGAAAATTCGAAGAAATTCTACTGGAAATTCAATTTACTACCTTTGCAGGAATATGTAGAATTTACTCCGAGAATTCACCCAAATAATACTGTTCAATTTGAATGGAAATACGTAAAACAATGTGCGTGACCACTAAACAATGAAATAATTACGTGCTCCGTAAATTTGGAATAAGCCTCTTTCAAATTACATGAATTTGATTAATGAGAGACGCAAATATTCACCAATACATCGGTATTCTTACCCAAGAGGTCACGACAAAAATTAAAAATTATTGCAGATGTAAGCTAACTGAAAGTGTAATATAAGAATGCTAAATTCTATGTATTTAAAAATGAAAGAGTTAGTTAAATATACTGCAAGATGAATTAAATATTTCAAGATTAAAAATTAGCACTTACCCGTCGGCGTCTCGACACAAGATACCCTATCTAGCTTTAAAAATTCAAGACGCTGGACAAAATATGCTTGCCGGTGTATTATTGGCTAATTTATATCATGTGATTACCACTATAAATCACGCAGCGTCAAGCCATAGAAATAGAGTACTGCGCTTCCTAAAATAGCTAACCACAGGAAATAAACCCATTCGTGAATATATGTCACTGGCGACTTAAACACTAAATAACGAAAATGATTTGCAATTGAACCGAAATTTTAGTGTAGCGTAAGTGTAATAAACCCATTCGTGAATAGATGTGACTGGCAACTTAAATCCCAAATATCGCAAATCATTCGTAATTGAACTGAAATTTTAGTGTAGCGGAATAAGCATATATTCCGTTACAAACCGTTCAATCTTTAATTCTGACTGTAAAATCTGATTCTGAAGTCTGAATACAAAAATTAAGTTTAAATTTAATCCAACCTCTGATTCAGATTTTAGAATCTGATTTCCAAAGATTAATGATTCAATTCAGACTTTAAACGTCTTTCCAAAGGTTACTGATTCAATTCGGATTTAAACGTGTTAATTCACTTTAAATCCAAATTGTCAATTGTACAAGCAAATAAATGTGTAACAACAAAAAATAAACAAACAATAATTGTTTTTTTAGCTCTTTATTAATTAATTGTATGTTCCGCAACATATAAAAATGACGATCTATATGTACAGGTACTAAAATGTAATAAAAATATTCTTAAATAATTAACAAGCCGATGAATTATGGTTGCCGTCCAGTTTTCGGTGGTCCGGAAAAAAACGATACTCGTCACAACGAAAAATTGCTCTTGTAATAAATACCGTTGAAACTATATGGGGGGTGTCCCTATTTAGTGGATATTTGCTTTAAATTTATTTTAAAATATTTGCCCACAATACTACTTCGATTCAACCCTGTAAGTATATATGTTGGAAAATATTTTCAAATTATAGACCTATTAAAAGCATTCCCGTTAATTTGTACTGTTTACGAAATGGTTATTGGTCGGTCCATCAGTAAGATAAGGAAAAATTGTTGCAGAAGTAGGAAATTAATTTAAATTGCTAAGTTTAGAGGAGAGCGAAAATAATAAAAATGTCACTGTATAAAATGAAAAAAAAAACTGAAACAAGTTCCAGTTGCAACAACTAGAGCGCTTAAATTTAATTATATCTTATTTAAAAATACAAGATTTTTTGTTTGCATTTTTGTTTTTTGATTAAGCTGCTCCAAAAATCTTCATTTTAGATACCGTCCACATTTCCCTAATTTAACTAAGACGCTTTTCTTCTATCCTGAATAGTTTGCTGCATTTATACGTTAGATTTGAAAAGCAATAATATTACTAAAACGTTTGACAAACACATTAAGTATTTGATAA
>MU183877.1:194055-215164 GCA_016904865.1 Pissodes strobi | reverse complement strand
AGAGAGAGATACGTCTTAGACGGCATACTCGGTGAGATGAGATAGGCACAAGAATAGAGAACAACGCGATGACTTGCGTGGACGGCGCCGCGCGGAGCTTCCGGCTCGGACGACGCGAGCGGCAGAATCAAACAAATGCAATAAATGCACGTGTAATACGTAGATGGCTTCTCGCGACGATAGCGGCACACCCGGCTCTCGAGCAGCACTAGCGGTCAAACTGTTTCATTTCGCCGGTCAGGCTGCACGCGGCGCCATACGGGTATTTAAACGATTTACGCGGCCATAAGTCAATTTTACAAACCTATAATATCGTAATAAACAAAGGACTAGTTGGGATACGAGACAATTCCGAGTATAATACCCGACCCCTTCCACTTCTCTATCGTGCACACCGCTTGTTCAGGATCAGTCAGATTTTGATCGTCGTCATTGGTGTATGTGTCTGTTTTCGGCATTCGTGTGAATTCATAAACTTTAACAATGAATATTTTTAATTCTACTTTCATCTCGGAAGTGATAGTGATGGATTTTGATATAGGAGGTAAAAATTTACTAACTACCATATATTTTCGATGATTCTTTATAATTTTACTGTTTGGTTTTAGCACTTGAATAGTAAGACATATTACTAGCAATTTTATAGAAATTTTTTTTTTGTTAAGATATTTGTTGTACTTCCAAGTTAAATCCAGCTATACATTTTAATTCAGTAGAAGGTCTAAGGTCTTCAGCATTGACTAATTAGAAAATTAGCCGCGGAAAAGCGCGGATAAGCACTATTAGGGTACTTTTTTTATTAGGTTAGATTTATTAAAAAAAAAAATGTATATACAAGGTGGTCCGTAATGATTGTTACATAGTGTAACTGCAGATAGTAAATGTCAAAATATATCGTACGAGCTAAAAATGCCTTAGTGAAATGTCGCTCGTTAGGGAGATACAGGGTGTTACAGTTTGATGTCCAATTTAATTTTTGTTTAATAATTTGGTAAATTTTAAGAAAATTGCGTAAAAATTTGGAATGGGGGGTTTTTAGTGACGGCAAATTCGAATATGTACTTAGTTTTTACGTTGCATATAGAGGGCGCTAGTTACACACTTTTGCATAACATTTTTCATCAAACTGTTTTTTATGTAAAACTTAATCGTAACAATAACGCCCTAATGCATTATACTGCATTTTTGTTTTAGGTTCACAGGGCCCCTCGGGAGTAAGAGTTGTGACCTGAAAGCACTTGGTCGAACGAATGCAGAATCTGGATTTATCTAATTTAGAAGAAAAACTAAATGTTTTGAAAGAGCAACTTTTATCCAGTAAAGATTACACTGAAGATCAAATCGATAGCCTTTAGCATACTTTTTCACATTTTAAGTCACAAATTAAACAAAAGTGGTTAAAAGCCCACAAGAAGGAAGATGTATTTCTTAAATACAATCAATCATGGCTAGAAGGAACCATTCAAATTCCCGTGGTAACACAAAATCGGCCAGGCCGACCACTTAAGTCATTTGAAGAGTCAAGCGAAAGAACTAAAAGGAGAAAAACCACGGAGATTCGGTCTACTTTGGAAAAGGAAGTTATCGTTCATGCTGGTCAGGTTGAGTTACGTAAAACTGGAAAACGAGATGCTGCTGATATATTGAGAGAAATAACTAGTACTACACCAACACGTGCTACCAAATAAAAGAAGGCATTTTCTAAATCAAAAACAGGAGAAACTTGTGCACTTTCTCCAACAGAAGCGTTGCAAATGTTCGTGGAAGCAGATTTAACTCGTCGACAATATGAAGTTATTAGTAATACGAACAAGAAGTTCTTCCCCTGTTACAGCATTTTACAAAAAGCAAAACAAGAATGTTACCCACCCATAGAAGAATGTAGAGTAACAAGTACCTGCGCCCAAAGTAATTTACAACCTTTGGTTGATCTCATTGTAAGGCGTTTGTCTACCTACCTGAGAGAGGTTCTAATGACATTGATAGAGCAAGAGAGAGCTAGCCTAAAAATTATTTGCAAATGGGGTTGTGATGGATCAATATGAACAAACATTTGAAAATGATGCTGACTCAGACGCAACATTTTTCAAACTTGTTTTGTACCTGTAAGACTGCTTTGTGGTAAAGAAGGTGAAAAGATACTATGGGAAAATCCAACACCTTCATCTCCAAGGTACTGCCGACCTATAAGATTCCGTTTCATTAAAGAAAGTGTTGGTGTTACAAAAGAAGAAATTGACTATGTGAAAAATTCTGCGCAGTCGCTTAATGCAACAGAGCTTGACCTAAATGGGAAGAAGTTTTTAGTTAACCATGTCTTTATCATGACAATGGTAGACGGCAAGGTCTGCAATGCTGCTACTGGCACGAAATCAACTAGCAAATGTTACATATAAGGGGCAACTTCTAAAGAATTCAACCAATTGGATGTTCAAAAAGAAACCTCTTTTGAAGCTACAGAGTTTGGACTTTTCTGTTTTGCATGCCAGAATCCGTCTTTTCGAAAGTATTCTCCACTTAGCTTATAAATTGCCAGTAAAAAAGTACAGGGAGAGAAAATCAGAAAGAGAAAAAAATATGGAAAAGGAGAGGAAACTGGAAATCCAGGCCAGATTTCGGAGACTGGATTGTTGGTAGATATGCCAAAGGCAAATTTTGGCAACACAAATGACGGCAACACGAGCAGGAGATTTTTTGAAGACAGACAAGACAGAAATAACAGGCATAAGTTACGATCTAATATATAGATTTAAGGTAATTCTAGAGGTAATTTCAATCGGATATATAATTGATTCAAAAAAATACGACCAATATGCATTAGATACTGCTCGCTTATATGTCAGTTTGTACCCCTGGCACCCAACTATGCATAAAATTCATATCCACGGTGCAGCTATAATAAAAAATGCGCTGTTGCCTATTGGACAGCTTTCCGAAGAGGCTGCTGAAGCGCGAAATAAACATTTCCGAGCATATCGCCAAGACTTCGCGCGAAAATTCTCCAGGGAAAACTGCAACAGAGATATTTTTAATCGACTACTTTTAAGTTTCGATCCACTCTTAAGTAGCATGAGGAAAGTAAAAAAAAAAGAAAATTGGACTCCTTTTTACCCGAAACGGTTACACTTATCATACCTGCAAAGCCAAATAAAACAGATGTATATTCTTCAAACAGTGAAGATGAAAGTATTTTGTCTGACGAATTTTTTCTCATACTTTTTATCATTAAATACGCCTGAACCAAACATTAAGACCTTTATTTAGTAATATCGATTAAAATGATAAAGAACAAGAAATATTTTTGGCCGCGTAGATCATTCAAATACCTCGCCGCTGCTTCAGTTGAGCATTGGACAGTTGGACACCGAAGGACTACTATTTTCCTTGAAGAATACTAATTTTTAGGCGACATGGGTAGTACTTTTACGGAATTGTTGATGAGTCTAGTACAAAACCGCAGTGTTTTTTGGGATATGAAACATAAAGACTATCATTACAGGTTGTTAGTCGACAGAGAGTGGACAAGAATATCAGCTGATCTTCAAGAAACAATAAAGTTAATATACAGGGTGTCTATTCTAGGTGCGTACCCTATCGCTATCTCCGAAAATATTCGAGTTACAAGGTCGATTATGTTAGCAAAAAGTTGCAACGAACGCAACTGCAGAAATCACGCAAGACACTACTGTCGCCTCTGCTGGTCAAGTCGAGCTAACCACGGGTGCCGGGACTGCCGGCCGGTCTGCGCGACACCACCTACGTAAGCCATTGCGTAACTCAGAATTTGCGCGGGAAACAGTACCTAAACCAAACTAACCTAAAAATATCGGTAGAACCAGGAGGCGCTAAATATCCGAAGTCGTTTCCCTCATTCCTTGTTTGAAGTAGATTTTACCATGAAGGAGTAAACTGGACATGACCACCTTGGCTGGAAAGTGTCGAAGGCTCCTTATTGGCCCCTTGGCAGAAGATCGGTGCGGTCGGGTCGGTACCTTCATTTTGCCTCACTTGAACGTGGGAGCCATATACATACATTGCAGTAGAAAGTTTCAATTTTTTTTAATGATAATGCGCCCTTTATTAGTATTTTTTGAACAAGCACTTTAATACGAGTTTTTACAGTTTTGTAAAAACTCGGGGTCATGCTAACAAGTTTTTGTTAGCATCACCCTCACTACAATTATTGATAAAATAAAAATAAACTTTAAACAATTTCGAAGACGTATATGAACAAATGTCTCTAGCTCCCCTAGAGAAGAGATAGTGGCTCTTGTTTCATTATGTACATGTATATTATTCAAATTTCCGTGATTGTATATCAATTTGAACCTTTTTAATCGATAAAACATTATTGTCCTGTTTCGTTTCGCAATCGTTTCCGTTGTAACTCGAGCGTTTCCGGCCACCTCAAACCAACGATCGGTCTTTCATTTCCCTTACAACTAAATAAAACGATCGACGAATTCCGAACACCTAATTTTAAGGCCTTAATATAGGAAAATTCTTATACCGACTGTCACAAAATTATAGCTCACCTTTTATCCTATTCAAGATATTAAAATGGTACCTCGAGTGGTCTCAATTTTGCAGTTACCATTTCTGACTAAAACAGCGTTGTCATACCGTGTTGGATTTTTAAACGAAGATTATGCTATCGAGATACGATTTTTAAATGGGTGGCCCTGTATAATTTTAAAAATTTGGAGAGACTTTTTCTTGCTTATTTCAAACATGGCAAGTTTGATGACCCCAGGGAAAATGACACAGACTGTGCCATCAAATTAATGGGTAACGGGTTAGAAGAAGGGGGA
Source organism: Pissodes strobi (assembly GCA_016904865.1). Classification (NCBI taxonomy): domain Eukaryota; kingdom Metazoa; phylum Arthropoda; class Insecta; order Coleoptera; family Curculionidae; genus Pissodes; species Pissodes strobi. Next base: position 210,353 of record MU183877.1, on the reverse strand, counting down.
AGACTTTTCTCCACAAATGAAAATGCCAATCTTTAGTTTAAGAGTTATGCATTTCGATGAGTTCACTCATCATCATCAGACTCACACACTACTTAGCCATAATGAACTTCTACTTACAAATTAATGGGTTAAAAAAATACAGACGTGTTTAGATGTTCTCTCAATAACACATTAATTTATTAAAGATAGATGCATGGGATGCTCTTCTCTGTTAAAGATATGGCAACATTGTTCTAATCAAAAAACTGTAAACTAAAACAGCGTTGTCATACCTCGTTGGATTATTAAAACGAAGAATCTGCTATCGAGATACGATTTTTAAATGGGTCGCCCTGTATATTTTTAAAATTTTGGATAGATCTTTTCTTGCTTATTTCAAATATTCCAAGTTTGATGACCCCAGAAAAACTGACAAAAACTGTGCCATAAAATTAATGGGTTAAAAAATATAGACGTGATTAGATGTTCTCTTTCATCAAAGATAGATGCATGAGATTCTATTCTCTGTTTAAGAATACAAAAATTGATGCCGGTAATTTTGAAATAAAATCAGACATGGCAACATTGTTCTAATCAAAAAACTGTATATTTTATTTCAATATGTGGAAAAACTATGCCATAAAATAAATCAGGTCCCTCTGGGTAATAAGGCCTATGCATCAATTTAACAAAAATAATCAGTTTATAAGCATTATGGCGCCATCTATGTATTTGTTCGTTACCTACATTAAATAGCCAGGTCGGTAAATTAGATCAAGTTCGGTAGTTTTCCGCTGACGGCATTCACAGTTTTGCAACGTGTATTACCTCGTAGTTTTTCGAAAAAAAAAATGGCAGATCGAGAATTATAGCAAATAACACAATGTTAAACTGGATTTTTTAAATTTTAACCTAACCTCAAAGTGATTTCGTAGCAATGCGGGTAATAAGGCCCAGACAAAAATTAGTTGGGCCTTATTATCCACCACTTGAATGTAACGGGCCGTATTACCCCATTCATTTCCTTTTAATTTTCTTATAGGAATATAGGCAAGATATGTCGCGGCATCAGGGCCAACTGGAACCAGGAGATGATGGAAGAAGCTCTATTTCTTCTACGTCAAAGAAGATCGCAACGTTATGTGGAAACTAGGTGTGGTATACCACGTCGTACGCTTAGAAACCACTTGAAAACCGGAGCTGTTAAAAGAACACTGGGAGCAAGGCCTACCTTAAATCTAGAACAAGAAGCTGATTTAGTTCAGAAAACGGGATTTCCCTTAACACCAAAGGGTTTTCGACGCAGTACATTCAGATACGTGGAAAATCAATGCATCTGTAGCCGTTTCAACGATGCGAAAAAAATTGCTGGTCGTGACTGGTATAAAGCTTTTATGAAGCCACATCCTTCCTTGTCTCAACGAAAGGGCCAGTCGATGAATCCTGCTAAGGCGACGAAGCTTAATCCCTTCATTGCTAACGATTATTTTGAAAAACTTGATAATGTTTTGAAGAAATATGGCTTGAAACATAAACCGGCAAAGATATTCAACATGGATGAAAACCCAGAATAACCTTGCACCACCCGTAGACAGCCATTGCCAAAAAAGGAACAAGCGGGTCCACCTAGTGGCTCCAGAGCCATGCTGAAAATTGTACCACTATTACCTCCGCAAACGATTTAGAAAATGCTATTCCGCCCTTGATATTATTTAAAGGGCAAAGGCTCAAACCAACTTTTAGTGATGGAGTACCATCGGAATCTCAAGTGAAAATGTCCCCGAAAGGTAGCATGACCACTACCTTGTCCATTGAATGGCTCAGGAATTTTTCCAAGTTTCGCCAGTTTTCCTAATATTTGACGGTGCTGCATCACATCTCGACATTTCAATTGTTTATGATGCCGACCAATTGGGAATTCACCTATTATGGCTTTCTTCAAACACAACTCACGAACTGCAACCACTCCGATCTTTCGAACATTTTTGGGACGAGAAGTTGTTACGTTATTGGGAGAAGTACCCGGATAGGAAGATGAATAAATAAATATTTTCTGAAGTTTTAACACCATTTTGGGGGAGATGTTTGACCATTGATAATATTACGCATGGATTCAGAGCCACAGGGATATACCCATTTGATAAAAGTGTGATTCCTGAGATGGCGCCGAATAGAGTACGCGCGAAAAGTACAGCAGAAGAAAAAACTGTTTTTGAGTGCTGCAAAACTAAAAAATTTGCCAGTTTAGTGTGTGTAAAGTGTGGAAAAGCCTTCATCTCTCATGTGCCGCTCGAGATTGGACTAATGAGGTAGAAATAATTGATAAAACTCGTTGTGTGTGTACTGAACATAACATAACCTCTGTCAATGACAATCATTCTGAAAAAATAAAACTGCTTAAAGAGATCATAGCGGGCCTAAAAGAAAAGAAGTGTCTATTGGAAGAAAAATTTAGTGATATGGAGAAGAAAGGGAAAATAATGACCATGCAGAAAAACCTACAGCAAAAAATAATGGAAAAACCCGGGAACATTGCGTAGCCGGCGACGTGTTCTCGTCCCTCCATATCCACCAATCGGATCAAATGCCACCTGTCAATGACGTGCACGTGACTCCATCTACGTCAACGTCAAGTCAAGTGTTGCTAGAAGTTTCTAACAGAAGCACGCGGATTTCTGAAGGAAATGTAGGAAGTCCGTGTAGCAACACTGATATCTACTCCGGCCGCCCAGCACTACCATCCGTCATGTCAATCACATCTGACCCGTCACTTTCGACACTGACAACTGTAGGAGGAAAATATAAACAAAAACAAATAAATGTCGCGGCCGCGCCAAGGCCTGAAAAATCGGGCAAACAACCGCAGGATCTCGATTTCCGCCGGAAAACCATTGCCTCTGACACCAGCAAACCAAAAGAAGATGAGCCGGCTGAAAAAGTTGTTGATTTAAATTGAGATTCAAGCCAGGTTAACCAGTGGGAAGTTCAAAAACAAAGAGGCTTCAAAAATACTATACTCAGCATGAAGCAAACAGACCTGGTCCTCTCAAAGGGTGCAATAGAAATTCAGGGCTATTGAAAACTGCCCAAAAAATGTGCTCCCTATTCCTCTCGGGCTTGGCTTCGGACGTAACTGGGGACGAGATTATGGCTTTTTTTAACTGATAATAAACTGGGCAAGGACAGCAAATGCGAGAAAATCTATACTAAGAAAGATAAGTATCGTGCCTCGTTTAAATTGACAGTACCAAAAACTGATGTAGATATGTACATGAATCCAACACTGTGGCCAACAGGTATTATCCGGAACCATTTTCCGAATCTCCAGCGCCAAACCCGGACAACTCTTAGGCATGTCAATGTCCGATCACTTCGTAACAAAGTGGATGAATTGGAAGCATTTTTTATGGATAAAGACATTGACATCTTGTGTTTGACAGAACATTGGCTCAAGGAAGATGAAATTACTTTAACAAATATCCAAGGCTATAAACTGGCAGCCTTTTCAACTAGAGAAAACTCAACAGGGGGAGGTGTTGCCATATTTGTCAAAATAAACATTGAATTTGTCACAATAAATATAAATGTAAATGTAGAAAAATGTATAGAATCGTCTGCCATATTTTTATGTAATTTTAGGGCTGGTGATGCTCAGTTAGTCCTGATGGGGGACTATAACTTGCCTGAGGCAACCTGGTGCAGAGTTGATGGTAATGTTGGAGTTCAGTGTCCTCGGGTGAGCCATGCTAATGCCCTATGCAATGTGTTTGCTATCCTCAGCCTCGTGCAGATCAATGGCATACCTAACTCCAATGGTGTGTTCCTTGACTTGGTGTTCTCGGATCGAGTGAATGTGAGAGTTGAAGTTGCTGCTGATCTTCTCCTGCCTGTATCGGCTCATCATGCAGCATATAATGTTGTTGTGCCAGTTAACCAGTTCCGGGCTGCTTTGGCGTTTGATGTTTACTATTATGACTTTAGAAACTGTAATTATGAGCTCCTGAATGATCTTTTGGCCGCTGTTGACTGGGAGGCCACATTGGAGTCTAATGACATTGATTTAGCAACTGAGAATTTTTACTCTACATTGTATGACTTTATCAATGTGTGTACACCAATAAAACGCTTTAAAAGCTCTAGTTTTCCGGTGTGGTTTTCCAGGGAACTTCAGGCTGTGGTTATCCAAAAAAAGATTGCCCATAGAAAGTATATGATGACAAAATCGCAGGATGATTACTTGTTATTTTCCAATTTAAGATCTAGATGTGGTAGGTTAAGGGAAATGTGCTATAATGATTACATTGTAAATATGGAACAGAGAATAAATGTTGATCCATCTTTGTTTTGGAGGCATGTTAGTAACTCTAAGCGGTTTGACAGCTATCCCGCCACTATGTTTTTAGAGGATAGGAATGGCAATTGTGGTGGGGAGGTTGTGGGTTTATTTGCTGATTATTTTTCGTCTGTGTATGCACATACCCCGTTGGCTATCCCAGATTATTACTCTAGAATCGGTGGTTACTCTAATATCAGAGAAATGTCTCTTAGTCTCGAGACGGTATTTAATGGCATTCTGTCACTCAAGTCAAGATTAACCAGTGGTCCTGATGGAGTTCCGTCATTTCTCCTGAAGGCCTGTATCTTCTCACTTAGCAAGCCCCTCTGGTTGCTATTTAATAACTCCTTAAGAACTGGTACTTTTCCAAATTTTTGGAAAAACTCATTTATCACTCCAATTTTTAAGTCTGGTGATCGTAGCAATATAGCTAATTATAGGGGGATTTGCATACAGTCTGCAATGCCAAAGCTGCTTGACTCACTTGTTACTGAATTTCTGGCATGGGAGTGTAGGGGTTTAATCTCTGAGGAACAGCACGGTTTTTTGGTGGGCCGCTCAACAGTGACGAATTTGATGACATTCCAAGATCATCTGCTGGATGCCTTTGGGAAAAGACTTCAGGTTGACAGTGTATACACTGATTTCACAAAGGCATTCGACAGGGTGTACCACTCTTTGCTGTTGGCTAAGATGGGTGCATTAGGTTTTGGTACTAGCATTTGTAGATGGTTTGGTAGCTTTCTAAGTGAGCGTGTTCAGTCTGTTAAAATTAATAATTTTGTTTCGAGGGAAATTGCTGTTACCTCGGGGGTTCCTCAGGGCTCCCATCGTGGGCCATTGTTATTCCTGCTGTTTGTTAATAACATTTCTCTTTTTATAAAAAATCGAATTACCTAATGTTTGCTGATGATCTGAAAATATTTAGGGAAGTAAACTGTGTGAGAGATTGTGGTTTATTGCAGTCCGATATCAATAATGTGTTTGTGTGGTCTACTTTAAATGGACTGGAGTTGAACATTAAAAAGTGTTGCTGTATTACGTTTGCTAAAATAAGAGATCCTATTAGCTCTGATTATTTCATAAATGCTGAGGGGCTGCAGCGTGTCACCGAAGTTACGAACCTGGGTGTAGTGTTGGACTGTAAATTGCTTTTTAATAGTCATATAAATTTAATTGTTCGGAAGGCTGGTCGGAGCTTAGGTTTTATTGTCAGATTTGGCAGGGATTTCTCTTGTGATTTGTTAAAAAAGTTATTTTGCGCATTTGTGCGTTCTTCGCTTGAATATGCTAGTCAGGTGTGGTCCCCTCGGTACGCTGTCTATAATAATGAGATTGAAGCGATACAGAGAAGATTTCTGCGAGCTTGTGCATTTCGCTTAAGTATCCCTTTATTGTCAGGTCACACTAACTATAGTGAGACTATGTCACAGTTAAATTTAATTTCACTGGAAAGCAGGAGGCTTTGTGCTGATGTATGTTTTGTCTTTAGGCTGGTGAATGGTGCTATTGGTTCCAGTTATCTTCTTGGGCGCTTGAACTTCAATACCGTTCACCGGACTAGAGCCACAAGCTTATTCTATATTGAGCCGCAGGGGACCAATTATGGTTTGCATAGGCCTCTGGTGAGGATGCAAGATTTGTTTAATAGGTATAACTTGCCATTACATCTATCAGTCTCTTCTTTAAAAAAAAGGCTATACAGAGTGTTATTCTTGATTCTTCGTCTTGTGTCTTGCATCCTCGTTGAGGGTAACTTTCTTTTTGTTTTTTTAATGTTATTTATAGATACTTTTTTTTAAATATTATTTCAAATTTGTAATTTGATTGTAAAAATGGAGTTTTCCGTGGAAATAAAATAAATAAATAAATAAATAAATAAATAAACATTTTAGGTATTTATCGAAGCCCACAGGGCTAGTTTGACTCCTTCTTAACAGCCATGGAAGGTGTGCTATGTCAATTAGGAATCGAAAAACAGATTGCAGTAGCTGGAGACTTTAATGTCAATTTTTTAAACAACTGCAATAATACCATTAAAATCGTAGATGTTTTTGGTAGTTTTGACCTGTACAAGACGATAGATGGACCAACAAGAGGACAAAATTGTATTGATAATGTTTTCCTGGGCTCTGCAATGGAGCTGTGCTCTGCCTCTGTACATGCTGTGCATTTTTCAGATCACAGCAGTCAAATTGTCAGGTTTAAAGTCCTTCATGCAGTAGGCTTTACCCAAACTACGGAAACTTTCCGCCCTTTAACCCAACGAGGTATGTTTTTATTCCATAATGAAGTATCTGAGATTGATTGGATGTTTGTGAATGATGTGTGTGTGGATGTAAACAATAAATTTAGTAAATTCTTAGATTTGCTAGAGGAGGCATATTTGAAGTGCTTCCCTGAAAAAACTTATAGGTGCAGATCTGATCAACCTCAAAAAGTGACCTGGTTTACTGAGGAACTCAAAACAATGAGGGAACACCTTAAACTATTGGAAGGACTTAAAAGGCAGGATGAAAGTGTAGCTATCGATGAAATCCTTAAGGAATTTAGGGTTGTATATAAGAAACAAATACATTTAGCTAAAATCAATGCAAATGGTCATACCATACAAAATTCATCAAACCCTATAAAATCAATGTGGAATATCATAAACTTGCATCGAGGATTACCAAAAAAATCCCCTGACCCCTGACCATGTCATTTCACCCGACACCGTCAATGATTATTTTTCAACAATAGCCCCAAACTTAGTAAAGAATATTCCTGTCATAAATAACAACTTCCTTAACAACATAGCAGGATATACACCTGGACCTTTATCTTTTAATGAAATGTCATTTAATCAGGTGCGGGATGTGATAAATAATCTAAAAAATAAACCTAGTCGGGATATCTTTGGTTTTAATGTCAATTTATTGAAATCTATCAAAAATTTAATAATTCTGCCTTTGACTAAACTCATTACTTTGTGTTTTAAAGAAAATGTGTTTCCCATAGACCTAAAGAGAGCCACAGTTATTCCAATATTTAAAAAAGCAGACATAAATCAGCCTCAAAATTACCGACCTATCTCCCTTCTTCCTATTCTGTCAAAAGTCTTGGAAACGTGCATGTCATTGCAAATAACTGAATTTTTTGAATCAAACAAACTTTTCTTGGCAGTCAATTTGGTTTCCGAAAGGGTAAAAGCACGGTCCTTGCTATCTTAGATCTCATATAACTGAATCTTTTCATACGCTACAATACGACAGTGTTCTGATGTGAGATCTGAGTAAAGCATTTGACTGAGTTGACAATGAAATTCTTCTGGCTAAACTCAAAGGGTATGGATTCTCTCAGAATAGCATCGACATGGTGAAATCTTACTTGCAAGACAGAGTGCAAGTGGTGAGGGTGGGAAATCTCACTTCAGCCGAGCACATTGGGAATATTGGGGTTCCTCAGGGATCGATAATGGGCCCTATTCTATTTATAATTTATGTTAATGACCTACCAAATGATGACCGTGTGCTAAATTCACAATCTATGCTGATGATACCACACTCTCCTTGGCATCGAACACAGTTGCGGTTTCACCTCAGGGTATGGACGTTGCGGGAGAGAAGACGGAAAGATGGTTCTGTGCAAATAGGTTGGTATTGAACTCAGATAAAACCAAAGAGGTGATGTTTGCTTTGCGGGAAACTGGGGATGTGAATGATGGTGTGACTGATGTGAGGTTTCTGGGAGTGATTCTGGATATTAAACTAAGATGGCATTTGCATATTGACACCTTAAGCAAAAAATTATCCAAGGGGTTGTACATACTTAGAAAAAATGTTTCTCAGACTATCCTAATAACGTCCTATCATGCCATTTTTCATTCCCATCTTGCATATGCACTACTAGTTTGGGGACACGCAGCAGATACATACAGAGTTTTTGGATTGCAAAGAAAGGCTGTCAGAATCATCAGTCAGCTAAATTACAGAGAAGACTGCAGAGCTGCCTTTAAAGCACTCAAAATTCTCATCCTTCCATCTCAGTATGTGTTTGACAACCTGCTTTTTGTGAGGCAGAATTTGGCATCGGGCAGAGCTCATGAGGACATACATGGTTATGATACCAGAAATAAATGTAAGCTGATTCCTGCATACTGGAGGCTGCGAAGGTGTCAGACTGGTCGCATTTTTCCGTTTCCTATGTGGTTAACGCTACATAGAGCGCTAATCATATAGGATTTGTTAAGCTATATCTGACGTCGCGTTTTCTATTAGGCCAGCGCACACTGACACTATCCGTTGACATATCCATCAATTTTGAAGTTTATAATTATTGGTGCAATAATTTTGTAGTATTTCTCGTTGTGTCTCGTTATTTCTCGTATTATTATTTCTGTTGACTCTCGCGTAATGGAAGAGATAATTAAAAGGTTTGATGCTACGTGTAAATTTATAAGTTGTGTGATTAAGGAGGAGAATGAATACGAAACAGTTTTGCGTACCAAAGTAAATTCTCCAAATTACGATGAACAGTGTATGCAGTGGATAAACGAGTTTTCTGCTGCTCCAAAAACGCAAATTATGCAAATTTGCAGAGGCTTCATTAAGATTTTCTTTGTCATCACAGCAAAAAAAAATAAAAACCGCAAGAACGAAAGCACAAGTCCGCGAAACAAAGATTGTGCTGCAAAGATTATATACAAAGTTAAAAAAACAAATAGATTTACTAAATACAGCGGTAGGTACCGATTGTTATAAAAAAAAGTTTTCATTGACTTTATTTGTATTTTATTGAAACAGATTTACTTCAAACACACTCACCGAATTCATGTTGCGGAAGCGTACAGCTTTTTACGCTTGAATGCGGTAACGAAAGAAAAGTTTTACAAGTATTTTGAAGACGGACTCTCCGCTAGCGAAGCGAAATCATTTCACAGATCTTCGCTGGTGGCAACTACACCTTTAGCAAAAGTATATGAAGTACTGGCTAATGGTCACATTAATTCTATTGATCGTTCCAATAATTTCATTTTTTGGATCAACTTTCGCTTAGCTGAAATCAGTTATGTAAGAAATATTTGTTTCTTAAGTATAGAGCAACCCCCCAAATACAAAATCCAAAAAAAAAATTCTGCGGAAATCCATCATTTTCATTTTTTCGACTCTAGAATAACTGAAATCAGTTACATGAAAACATGTTTCTGTTTTACATTCTAAACATTTTTGTAAACATAATACCCCAAAAAACTTCTTGCGGAATTAAGTCATGTCAATTTTTTGGTTAGTTTAGGTTAGCTTTGGTTAGTTCGAGTTAGCTTTGGTTAGTTTGAGTTAGTTTCGTCTCGTTTAAGCCACTACGCACTTGCGCGAAGAAAGGCTTGCGCTTCGCGCAAGCCTTTCTTCACGCAAGCCTAGGCGAAACAATTTCGTTTAGCATGGTTGGTTAGTTTAGGTTAGCTTTAGTTAGTTTGGGTTAGCTTTGGTTAGTTTGGGTTAGTTTCGGTTAGTTTCGTCTCGTTTAAGCCACTACGCACTTGGATGAAGAAAGGATTGTGCGAAGCCTTCCTTCACGCAAACAATTTCGGTCAACTTGGGTTTTCTTTGGTTAGTTTGGGTTAGCTTTAGTTAGTTTGGGTTAGTTTGGGTTAATATTGATTAGTTTGGGTTAGCTTTGGTTAGTTTCGAGTAGTTTCGTCTCGTTTAAGTCACTACGCACTTTAGTGAAGAAAGGATTGCGCGAAGCGCAAGCCATTCTTCACGCAAGCCTAGGCGAAACAAATTCGGTTAGCTTGGGTTTGATTTGATTAGTTTGAGTTAGCTTTAGTTATTTTAGGTTAGCTTTGGTTAGTTTAGGTTAGCTTTGGTTAGTTTGGTTTAGCTTTGGATAGTTTCGTCTCGAGATGAAACTAATCGATACTAACCAAAGCTAACCCAAACTAACTAAAACTAATCTAAAATAACCAAAGCTATCCCAAACTAATTAAAGCTAACCCAAATTCACCAAAGTAAACCTAAGCTAACCCAAACTAACTAAAGCTAACCCAAACTAACCAAAGCAAACCCAAACCAATCATCCCAACCCAAGCTAACCGAAATTGTTTCGCTTAGTAGTATCAAACTTTTTAATTATCTCTTCCATTACGCGAGAGTCAACAGAAATAATAATACGAGAAATAACGAGACACAACGAGAAATAGATATGTTCTATATTGTTGTGGAGGATTCATGTTTTATCTTAAAATTGTTTGGGTTTTCTCTCCAATTAGAGCCGCTTGCTCTGGCTCTAATTGGAGAGAAAACCCAAACAATTTTAAGGTAAAATAACGAGAAATATTACAAAATGATTGCACCAATAATTATTATTAACGTCAAAATTGATGAAAATGTCAACGGATAGTGTCAGTGTGCGCTGGCCTAATAGGAAACGCGACGTCAGATATAGCTTAACAAATCCTATATGATTAGCGCTCCATGTAGCGGTAACCACATAGGAAACGGAAAAATGCAGACTGGTCCTGGGTATTGGGCTATAAAATTTTACAATGCTCTGCCTGATAGTATCAAGTTTTTAGAATGTAAGGATTTTAAAAGAGAAATTAGACAAATATTGATTAATGAACCTTTTTATTGTTTAGATGATTTTTTTAATTTTCATTTTTTCCTGATATGTACCAGTCTCCCTAGATGTTAATTTTATGTTTTTAAATTTAAATGTTTTAATTTTAAGTACTTTTAATTTATGTGTTTTATATTTGTCCAGTGTCCATAATGACCAGTTTTGAACTGTCTTTGTTCTTATAGTAGGTATTATGCTGGAGTAACGGTTTTTCTATTGATTTTATTGACGAATGTAGACTGTATTGTATTAACATGAATAAAGGAATTTGAATGCATATGAGCCGTCTTCCCACGCAGCCAAGAACTGATTCAGCATGAACTCGACAACAATGATCCAGACGCTTCTGACTCAGATGATGAAGTGCCTATTGCTGTTGTAAAGCGTCGTTAAACAATTCAGGCTATTCCCTTGAAAGAAAGCACTTTCGCTAAGATTCTTGTCGCTTCTGACATGAAACCGGTCACCGGAAAACAGAGGTAACAAAAGACTTTTGCTTCGATTTCAAAGGAGAAGCCTCCAAAGAAAGCATTCGAATCAGATCATCTGCCTGGCCCCAGTAACAAAAACAAGTTAAAATGAAGACTAAGCGTTCCGATCTTTCGAACATTTTTGGGACGAGGTGTTGTTACGTTATTGGGACAAGTACTCGGATAGGAAGATGAATAAAGAAATATTTTCTGACGTTTTGCACCAGTTTGGGTGAGATGTATGACCACTGATAATATTACGCATGGATTCAGAGCCACAGGGATATACCCATTTGACAAAAGTGTGATTCCTGACCATGCATATGGGCCAAGTCTTCCCACGCAGCAAGAACAGATTTAGCATGAACCCGAGAACAATGATCCAAACGCTTCTGACTCAGCCTATTGCTGTTGTAAAGCGTCGTAAAACCAGTCAGGCTACTTCCTTGAAAGAAAACACTTTCTCTACGATTCTTGTCACTCCTGATATGAAACCCGTCACCGGAAAACAGAGGTAACATGAGTTATTTCAAAGGAGAAGCATCCAAAGAAAATACTCGAATCAGTTTGTCGGCCTGGTCCCAGTACATCCCACAAGCAACAAAAACAAATTAAAATGAAGACTAAGTGTTCCGATCTTTCGAACATTTTTGGGACGAGGAGTTGTTACGTTATTGGGACAATTACCGTAGAGTGGGGTTACTTTGCCTAAAGGGGTAACTTTGCCAAGCAATATTGCAAAATAAATGTTTTTACTTAAAACTGGCAACATTGCAAGCTTAGTAAACACTTTCAGTTATCCGTTAGAAGCAGGTACATGAGTCCCGCGCTTTTGTGAGTGTCAAACAAACCCAGTTAAAACTCTATAAAATATTATTTATTTTGCCAAAATTGTCAACTTTTAGAAGCTCTGCTATACTAAGGTATGTACCACCAATAATACATAGAATAGAAACTTGAATATGTTTTTTGTGTAGCTTTTGAGGTTATAACCATTATAAAACGATGTTGCCAAAGTTATCAAAAAAACTTGGGCACCGATTTTAATATAATGGCAATGTTACCCCATGTTTTTACATTGGCTGATCCAAATATTGATAGATTTTCTTTTAGGGTCAAAAGAAAATGCCAAGAAGCTACAAACGACCCATTGGTTCCCGGCGCTACAGGGATTATACGGACGAAACACTTGAAAAAGCCATTCACTAAGTTAGAAGAGGCAGGCTGAAAATATCAGAAGCTTCAAATAATTACAATATTCCTCGAAGAACTTTACTAAATAAAATTAAAAATAAGCATCAACAAAATGTGGAAGCACCTACAATACTTTCTGAGGCTTTTGAAAGAAGCCTTGTAAATGTAATTGTGGCATGTGCAGAATTTGGAAGTCCCTTAACTATGCTGGATCTAAGATTTATTGTTAAAAATAATTTGGATAAGGAAGGAACAAGAATCAGGAAGTTCAAAAATAATTTGCCTGGAGTGGAATGGGGTTACAGTTTTTTGAAACGACATAAACATCGACTTACTCAAAGGCAGTGTCAAAATATTAAGAGTGGGAGCTGAAAAGACTGAAGAAGAATTTATCAACTATTTTAATAATTTAGAGAGAAGCCTGCAAAATGTTGCTCCTTGTCGTATTTTAAACTATGATGAGACTAACCTCACAGATGACCCCTGTTCCAAAAAATGCATCTTTCGAAGAGGGACGAAGTATCCGGAGAGAGTAATCAACTCCACGAAAACAGCCATATCAATAATGTTTGCAGTGACAGCATCTGGAGCTTTTACCTCCCTACACGGTCTACAAAGCCGAGCGAATTTATGACCAATGGTGCGTCGGAGGGCCCCCCGGCGCAAGATATAATTGGACAAAATCCGGGTGGTTTTACAGTGCTAGTTTTCAGGATTAGTTTAATAAAGTGGTGCTTCCCTGGACAAAAAAATTTGAAGGTCCCAAAGTCCTGATTGGTGACAATTTATCGTCTCATATCAACATTTAAGTTTAAGAAGAATGCCAAAGGGCTAATATAAGGTTCGTGTTTCTTCCGTCAAACTCGACACACCTCACACAGCCCTTAGACGTCAGTTTTCTCAGACCTCTAAAAATAGCCTGGAGGTCTATATTAACCGACTACAAACTAAAGAATCTCAGAGTTTCTACGCTGAATAAAACCAGTTTTCCCACTTTACTAAGAACTCTAATGAACAAAATTGAAATTAACCAGGAGCTCATTATAAAGAACGGATTTAAAAAAATTGAAATTTTTCCATTTGATGAAAATTCTGTTCTTACATCACGGCCAGTAAAAAAATTGAGGGCACGCCTCTACAGACATGAAACACAGCTGTCAATTACCTTAAAGAAATGAGAACTCCGGCAGGACCCAAGGAAATTAAAAGGAAGAAAATGGTTCATGTTGAACCAGGAAAATCAGTATGTTTTCAAGATCTGGCAAATATTTCTAATAATGTGGAAATGCGGGAAAGTGTGGCGGATGCCATCGAAGATTATCAAGATGATGACGCATCAAGAACTCAGGAGAATGATAAAACTTTCGATGAGCCTGATTTGCCTCAGTTTATGAATTTTGAAAACCAAGAGAATATTGGAAACAGTAATAGCACCCAAACCATCGACAATGAAGAACCCATCAATGAAGGAGATATCGTGATTGTTGCTTTTAAAACTCAAAAAAGTACTGTCCATTTTATTGGGAAAATTCTTAGAAAAGATGAAGACGATTTTTTTGAGGTTCAGATTTCCTGACGAAGAGGATATATCTCACGTTCGCAAAAGTGAAATCGTCAAAGCTTTGCAGCAACCGGGGTGTCCTTCTTCCTCGAGAGATTTATTCTATTTCGAAGTTGATTTGACAAATTTTAAATTTAACTAAGATGGTTTCTGTAATAATAATACTAGTGATTAGAAGATAGGTTACACAAGTTTTAACCAAAAAAAATGTTGTTTCAGTTAGAGTTATGTTTTATGTTTAATTTTGCAGAATTTTTAGTCTAAAATACAGGTCTTTTCTAAATAGTTGATAACTTTCTTATTTTTCAAGATATTTTTGTGATTTTTCTTACGAAAATGTTGGAAATTTCCCGCTAGAGCAAAATTTGACCAAAACTGGTCTAACCTTCTTAAGCCAGTTATATGGCATGGCAATGTTACCCCAATCCTGGGGTAACTTTGCCAACTTTTAGGCTAAAAAAAAATATATAATCCATTATTATAGGGCACTGAAAAATTAACTGATTATAGAAAACATGCCTAAATTTGACATATGTTATACATCAGGCACTACAGCTAAAGTATTTTATGTTATCAATGAAAAACCCCCAAAAGTTGGCAAAGTCACCCCAGTTTACGGTACCCGGTTAGGAAGATGAATAAAGAACTATTTTCTGAAGTTTTAACACCATTTTGGGGGAGATGTATGACCATTGATAATATTACGCACGGATTCAGAGCCACAGGGATATACCCATTTGATAAAAGTGTGATTCCTGACCATGCATATGGGCCAAGCCTTCCCACACAGCCAAGAACTGATTCAGCATGAACTTAAGAACAATGATCCAGACGCTTCTGACTCAGCCTGCTGCTATTGTAAAGCGTCGTAAAACCATTCAGGCTACTCCCTCGAACGAAAGCACTTTCTCTAAGATTCTTGTCTTTCCTGATATGAAACCGGTAACCGGAAAACAGAGGTAACAAGAGACATTTTTGCTTCGATTTCAAAGGAGAAGCCTTCAAAGAAAGTACTCGAATCAGATCATCTGCCCGGTCCCAGTACGTCCTCGTCCTACAAGCAACAAAAACAAATTAAAATGAAGACTAAGCTCAATGCGTTCCCATTCTTTTTAACATCTACGTAGAGACGATCTTCCAACTAATTTTGGACAACGTGGTTACTGGAATAAAAAAAACGGCAGATCCATCAACAACATTCGATACGCTGACGATACCGCAATCCTGGCTAATAATCTAGAAAATCTTCAGGACATACTAGAGAGAGTGACCGAAGTAGGCGACTGAGCATTAACATCGTTATCAGTAGGCAAGAATACAATAACATCAACTTTACAATCAACGGTGAAGCAATTGAAAGTGTATCCAAATTTAAATACCTCAAAGAGAAGTGGGATGGTGATGAGGAGGTAGAAATGCGAATCGTAACTGCTAAAATCACGTATTTGAAAATGAAAAGCAAGCTTTTCCACAGAACACCTGACCTTCGATTGCGAGTGATCAGGTGAAATGTGTGTAGAAACATGGCCACTCAAGGTCAGAACACTAAGCCGAATAGAAGAATTTGAAATGTGGACACTACGAAGAATGCTTCGGATCTCCTGGACTACCTCAGCTCTCAGCTGGGGTAGAGATAACGCCTGAGTATCGCGAAACAACGTCTTATTTGGGCCACATACTTAGGGGTGACCCAAGGGGTCTCAAAACTCATTACCCAGGGCAAAATTGAAGGCTGACGCGGACCGGGACGTAAACAGCATTACTGGCTCCGTAATATCAGAGATTGGTGCGGGATACCGGATGCAGAGCATGCACAAGGGATGAGAAGAAGAAGTCCCACAAAAAAGCATGTGGTCTCAGACATATCTCCCCTTCAGACCATGATTTGGAAAGTTCAGAAAATTCCGATCTGAACGACTAGGTACCTCTTGCTATCCTAAGTCGTCGATCAACAAGAAATTTCAGATCCATTCAAACTGAGGACTGGTTTTGTGTGATCTGCTATGAAAACAGAGTAGCCGACATGAGACAATGTAAAAAAACTGTCAACCCTGGATGTATGATGATTGTATGGGACTGACTAAAGATGATCCGGGGCTGGTACGTGTCTGGAATGCGATGAATAGATTATTTGTTCATTTACCATTAAAGAAATCAA
>MU183877.1:180883-193655 GCA_016904865.1 Pissodes strobi | reverse complement strand
AGTTACAGGCCCAGTATTTACGATTTTTCTCCGTTTCAATTAAATGTAGGGGCATGAAACCTGATATTATTGATATCAGCAAAAGGAGATCTAACGAAACTTTTCAGATACAGGCAACCCATTTCAAATTCTAAACTTGATAGCGGAAACGGTGTTAGATATTCTCTTTCTTTTTCATTAGGTTGATAGCCCTACTCTTACTATTTTCCTAGGTTATTATTGAAGATAGAAGTATCAAACCGGGTTTCCTTTAAATCAGTAAGAATGGAACTATTTAAAAAGTCAAAACATTACAGGGTCACATTTCAAAAATCGAAATTGATCCCAGAAGCTGAGAAACAGCGCGTGATACGACAACGCTGTCGCACTAATATTTAAAATATCGCCTGGTGGAGTAAAATTTCAATTTAATATACTGAATAGGAAAAATTATAAAGCCACTATTCGGTGACGTTCGCCGGTATAATAAACTTTTTAAAAGACAGTCAATTATTCCATTAATTAAATATAATATATTTTTACTCTTAAATAAAAAATTGGCCCACTACTAAATTCCTCACGTGATACAGTTTAGGAAACATGCCCAAAACTAAAATACAAGGGCCCCAACGTATCCATAAGTAAAGTGTTGATTGGGCTGTATCGCTATTGACAAAACTTTTCCCTGAAAGCACGATTTTACATGGTTGCCAAAACATCTGTCCGGCTCCGACCAATCTACAGTCAATCAACCCTTTACCGATCGTCTCGAGCCCCTCCAAAAAAGCAAAAACACATCGTTTCGCAAAACTGATATTCAAAAAAATCACCAACGCACGTTAAAACACAACCTGTCTCGTTTTGATACGTGTCAAAAAAGGCATTTAATATCACAAAAACAACTCTTTCCATTTCTTACAGTCGTCTAACACTAAAATGTATTTATTTCATAGTTTATCACCTAGAGGCTGCCGAAGACAAAAGTAAGCGGTAACTACGGACTACCTGTAAATTATATAAAAAAATAAAATCAATAAATATTATATCCAGATCTCAAAAATTAAAATTTAGTCTACTTAAGCGCTACAAGCAAAACCAAGTAAGTGACGACTTTTAGTACAAGTATTATTTTATAAATACGGACCTGATTCTTTTTGTTTCCCATAAAAACAATGCATTAAACAAAGAATGCTTGCATCTCTGTCTAACACAGTGTTACGTATGGGAAAATACTAAATCTGATGACCTATGGAAGTGTGAAGCATGAAAAACGAAATTAAAGTTCAGGTTCGTATTTAGAAATTTGTATGATATGATGGTGATCCAGATAAAACGTCCAATTAAAAAAGTGCAATTATTTATTTGATATAACGCAAATTGAAACTTTTTTGAAAAAAAAAATCTTAAACGTTTTCTGATTCAGTCCTTTATATTAAAAAATCGGGAATAAAAAGATGAAAATGCAAAGTAAAATAAATTTGAAGGTTTGCGGATTCACTAAACGTAAGGTATTTCATTCGGTGTATATTTTACTATTTCTTTCATAGATTTTCTGTAATAATGCCGTTTGCTTTGGCTTTATATATATATTTTTTTATTTACAGTTCATTGGCCATGATACGTCAGAAATTGGGGTTTCAGCGTAAGGCCCCGTTTCACACAAGTCCGACGTCGGATATCCGATTATTTCTAATTTTCACACTTCTCCGATTAACACCCGGTTTGAATATTGGAAAAATTTTCAAAAAAAAATTACGCTCCAATATCGAAAATATTCGAACCTACATCTTTTAATAATAAAAAGTTATTGGTCGAAAAACACTTCTGACTTCCCTCAAACTAACTCAAAATAGCAATAAAAAAATAAATAGCTTTTACAAAGAATATATATAAAAAAACAAAATAAATTCAGCAAATTTTCAGATATTTTTCATTTAATGAATATTTACTTATAAAGGGAAGAACAAATTCAGCTGGAAAAAATTAACACTAACCCAAATTCAAAATTTAAAAAATAGCAACGGAAGTCCTTACCGGAATACTTAGTTTGGATTGGAATAAGAACTAACCCAAATTTAACCCAACAACAAAAACGTATTTTTCAAAAATGTATATCTCCGAATAATGTTGGTCTAAAAATAGTATTTTAGAACAAAAAAAATAGCTATTATCAAAATTCTAAAATCGTAAAAAAATGTAATCCGTGTATGTGTTCCAAGTCAACTTGCGTTACGATGTGTATGTTACTGTTTATTTTAGTTATTTGTCTTATTATTTAAGCGTGATGTTAATAGTATGTGTGTCCAGCGCATACTTTATTACCTTTTATGTAATAGCACTAATAGCGTTTTCTGTCTGTTTAGTATTAGTATTAACCCACTTATGATAGAAATTTGATTTTCCAATGTATATCATTACTTTTTGTGTATTCCTTTTCTTCTGATAACCTCGCTGTTTGTTTTAGCATCAATTTCAACCGTTTACTTATGTATCCCCTTGTAAGTTTCGTTTACAATTTGAATTTTGTTGTTGTTTTGTTTATTTTAATTTCCCTGTCTTATTATTCAAGGGCGATGTTAATAACTTGTTGGTTCAATGCACGTTTTATTACTTTTTATGTAGTAACGCTTTCTGTCTGTTTGGTATTAGTATTAACCCACTTGTGATAGAAATTTGATTTTCCAATGTATATCATTACTTTTGTGTATTTCATTTCTTTTGATAATCTCGCTATTTGTTTTGGCAATAATTTCAACCGTTGACTTATGTATACATTTATACCCTGATAAGTTTCGTTTAAAATGTGTATTGTGTTGTTATTTATTTTAATTTTTCTGTCTTACTATTCAAGAATGATGTTAATAACTTGTTTGCTCAATGCACATTTTATTACTTTTTATGTAGTAGCGTTTTCTGTCTCTTTGGTATTAGTATTAACCCACTTGGGACAGAAATTTAATTTTCCAATTTATATCATTATATGATGTCATCATGATATGTATACCCTGATAAGTTTCGTTTAAAATGTGTATTTTTTTGTTATTTAGTTTAATTTTTCTGCCTTATTATTCAAAAGTGATGTTAATAACTTGTTTGTTCAATGCACATTTTATTACTTTTTATGTACTAACATTTTCTGTCTGTTTGGTATTAATATTAACCCACTTGTGATAGAAATTTCATTTTCCAATGTATATCATTACTTTTTATGCGTTTATTTTCTTCTGATAATCTCGCTGTTTGTTTTGTCATTAATTTCAACCGTTGACCTATATATGCATGTATACCTTGATAAGTTTCGTTTAAAATGTGTATTGTTTTGTTATTTAGTTTAATTTTTCTGCCTTATTATTCAAGAGTTATGTTAATAACTTGTTTATTCAATACACATTTTATTACTTTTCATTTGTTTTCTATCTCTTTAGTACTAGTATTAACCACTGGTGATTGACATTTTATTTTTTAATGTATATCATTACTTTTCAGACGTTCATTATTTTCTTTTGATAATCTCGCTGTTTGTTTTGTCATTAATTTCAGCCGTTGCCTTATGTATACATGTATAGCCTGATAAGTTTCGTTTAAAATGTGTATTTTTTAGTTTTTATTTTGATTTTTCTTTAGTATTAACCCACTTGTGATAGAAATTTGATTTTCCAATGTATATCATTACTTTTCGAGTATTTATTTTATTGTGATAATCTCACTGTTTGTTTTGGCATTAATTTCAGCCGTCGAATTGTGTATACTTGTATACCCTGATAAGTTCCGTTTACAATGTGTATTTTGTTGTATATTTTAATTTTTCTGTCTTATTATTCAAGAGTGATGTTAATAACTTGTTTGTTCAATGCCCATTTTATAACTCTTTTGTAGTAGCGTTTTCTGTCTGTTTGGTATCAATATTAACCCACTTGTGATATAAATTTTATTTTCCAATGTATATCATTACTTTTCGTGTATTTCTTTTCTTCTGATAATATCGCTGTTGGTTTTGGCATTAATTTTAACAGTTTACTTATGTATACTCTGTCCAGTTGCCTTTAAAATGTATTTTTGTTGTTTATTTTTGTTTGTCTGCCTTGTTACTCAAGAGAGATGATAATAATTTGTTTGCTCAATGTACATTTTAATACTTTTTATGTAGTGGCGTTCTTTGTCTGTTTTAGTATTAATATTAACTCCTGGTACTTATCATGCATTTCTTATCTTCTGATAATCTCGCTATTTGTTTTGGCATTAATCTTAACCGTTGACTCATGTATACCCTGTCACGTTGCGTTTAAAATGTGTAATTTGTTGTTGTTTATTTTGGTATTTCTGTCTTATTATTCTTAAGTGATGTTGATAATTATTTGTTTGTCTAACGCACCTTTTATTATTTTTTATAACGTGACGTTTTCTGTCTGTTTTGGTTTAATATTAATGTCCTGTTTTTTAATTTTTCAAATGTATATTTGTTTTCTTCTTATAATCTCGCTGTTTGTTTTAGCATTAATTTTAATCGTTGACTTATATTGTATACCCTGTCAAGTTGCATTTATAACGTTTGGTATTTTGTTGTTGTTTATTTTAGTATTCTATCTTATTATTCGAGAGTGATGTTACAAATGTACATTTTATTATTTTTTATGTAGTGACTTTTTCTGTCTGTTTTGGTATTAATATTAACCGCTGGCGTTCAGAAATAGACTTTTCACACATTTCTTTTCTCCTGATCATCTCGCTATTTGTTTTGACATTAATCTTAATCGTTGACTCATGTATTCCCTTTCACGTTGCTTTTAAAATGTGTATTTTGTTGTTGTTTATTTTAGTTTCTCTGTGTTATTATTCATGAGTATTGATAATTTGTTTGCCAATACACCTTTTATAATTTTTTAATATAGTGACGTTTTCTGTCGGTTTTTGGTATTAATATAAATCTCCTGTGTTAAGAATGTTATTTTCAAATGTGTATTTGTTTTCTTCTGATAATCTCGCTGTTTGTTTTTGGCATTAATTTGTACACCCTCTCAAGTTGCATTTATAATGTTTGGTATTTTGTTGCTGCTTTTCTTATTATTTTATTATTATTATTTATTACTCAAGGGTGCTGTTAATAATCGACATTTTATTGAAGTGAAAAATGCTTATCAAAGTGAAACGCCTTATTAATTAAGCATGTTATAGTATAGCTAGAGGGTTGAAACTTTGAGGACATGTAGCCGGGATAAAATGAGAATCCTGGATGAAAACTGGACCCCACCGTTTACATAATTAATTTTGGGAGAACGGGAAGTGCTACGGGATCGAAATTTGTATGGTAGGTGCGCCTCATGGGTGGGGGGCTACCTTTGACCATATGAGGGGGACGGGGGCTCTAATTTAAGGGTGATTTTGGCGAAAAAATTGGTTTTTGCCGATATCTATGCAACGGAGTCTCGGATCCCGAAGGTCATCGCTGGGGGAAGAAATTAAACCCGATCTCCATGGATACCCAAAAATTTTCGAAAAAATGGGAAAAAACTTTGAAAAACGTAAAAAATTGTTCGGAAAGTTAATAAAAGTATTATAAAACGAAATAAGAAAAACGTATTAAAAAAAAAGTTAGAGAAACGCAGTTTTCGGCGAAAAATCGGCGGAGTTCAGCTACGAGGTCGGGGATGGCAAAATTGGGAATAAAAAAATGCTTTATGAACAAAAAAACAAAAATTTTTGAAAAAATGGGAAAAAATTTAAAAAACGTAAAAAAAATTTCGAAAAGTTAATAAAAGTATTATAACACCAAATAAGAAAAAAAAACTAATTAAAAAAAACAAAAACAAAAGATCGTTCCGAATGTTAATAAAAGCATTATAAAGCCAAAGTAAAAAAATTGTTCGAAAAATTAATAAGAGTGGAAACGAAATCAAGAAAAAATCTATAGAAAAAGGTAGAGAAACGCGGTTTTCGGCAAAAAAAAGTTGAAAAAAAAAAGGAAAACATAGTATCGAAACCGGGGGCAAATATTGAGAAAAAAAAGCTTAAAAAATTCAAATTTAATTCCTTGTATCACTTCAGTTGTGTGATTATAAAGGTGAGGCACACAATTTTTATGTAGTCGCGTTTTCTCTCTGTTTTGGTATTAATATTAGCAGCTGGCGTTCAGAATTAGACTTTCAATGTATATTAATATTTTTCACATATTTATTTTCTTCTGATAATCTCACTATTTGTTTTTGCATTCATTTTAACAGTTGACTCAAGCACGCCCTATCAAGTTTGTTGTTGTTTATTTTAGTTTTTCTATTATTCAAAAGTGATATTAATAATTTGTTTGTCCAATGCATGTTTTATTGCGATTTCTGTCTGTTTTGATATTAATACGAGTATTATTAATAGTCTTAGAGTATGATTTTCCAATATATATTATAACTTTTGGTTTTAATATTAACCCCGTTTCCAATTTATATTATTACTTTTCCTGTATTATTTTCTCGCTATTTGTGTTGCCATTAATTTTAACCGTTGACATATTATGTATAGTCTGTCAAGTGGCCTTTAGAATGTGTCTTTGTTGACGGTTGTTTTAGTGTTGACGATGTGTACTTTGTTCCTGTATAGTGTTTTATTCAATAATTTGCTTGCCTAATGTATATTTTATTAGTTTTTGTGTGGTGGAAGGAGTGTTGCTTCTATCTGCTTTGGTGTTAATTATAACCGCTGCTGGTGTTAATAATTTGATCTTCCAGTGCATATTATTAACTACTTGTATTTATTTTTCTCCAAACTCTTACTGCTTGTTTCTCAAGTAGTGTTGACGATGTGTACTTTGTTCCTGTATATTTTAGTTTCATTTTGAATAGTTATGTTAATAATTTTATCGTTCAATGTATAGCTTACTACTTTTTATGTAATGGAGGTTTCTGACTGTTTTGGTATTAATACTAACCGCTGATGCTGGTGTTAATAATTTGATTTCCAGTGCATATAATTACTTTTTACTTTAACAACATTACACAAAATTGGTTTTTTATTTTAGATATATATCATAAAGTTAATTTATTTTTAACACTTTACCTTTCGTCCTTCTATTTGATAATTGCTTTACTCTTACTGACTTAATAAAATATTTTTACAGTTGAGTGATAAATATACTTTTCTGAACATAGTTCTATAGTTCGGTTTACGAAATCAACTGCGATAAGTAACTAACTAATAAGAGGTAATGCGAACGTGCTAAAAACTACAAATCAAAAATCTACAACGCCAAACAACCCAAACAAAAAAAATCCAAGCCAAAAAGTACATACTTTTTTTTTGCACGAAATTTATTTGCTAAACATGCTTCGAAACATCGCTTCTAGCCAATTTGCGTTTATATTGGTCGACTGTTCGACGACTTCTTTACACGAACAGCTCTCGTACCTGGCAAAAACCAAAACGAAATTACAAAAAAAAACACTACTGGCAAATAAAGCTCCTGCTTATTCGCAGCTAAAGTGACACTCGGCCTACAAGCAGCAACAAAAATGGGAACGTTTTCGGGGAAACACTTTAAAATATGTTCATAGAAAATATTATTTATACGAAAACTGTTTCATTTGCATTCAAATTTATAGGGTGTTGCATTAAGAAATATACTCTCAATATATAAAACTATAGGTACTTATTTTATTTATTACTATTAAGCAGTAATATTTAGGTGTAAATGAAGACATAAAAAAACTGACAATAGCGTGTTTTTTTTTATGATGACACCCTTTATAAAACGGTTTTTTGATCATCTACAGGGTAGTAAAAATTCGAGATCCACTATTCGAATCTCAAAGTTGCGTAATTTGTTGCTCAATTAATTGCCGACTACTTGCCGAGATATCCGAAAAAAGTTCAATTCACTACTCACTACTCTCCAAAATCATGGAGAGTTGGAGAGCCAATGTGTGTGAACCATAAGCAATTTCCACCGTATGACAGAGACAGAGATGATGAAAATTGCTTGGCCCGCGTCTTATGAACAGAACGTGACTGGGCGCAGTGGTAAGATGTTAATCGCAGAAATCGCACTGTATTAGGCCCGACGCCCACAGAAGAGACGAGGCGCGGACGTCGGACGCGGACGCGACTTAATTTAGTTATTCACCATATAAAGTAAAGAGGCAACGCTGATAAGGGAAGTCAGACCGAGACATGTCTTTACGCGACCGAGCCGCGTTTCTTTTTAGTCTCCAGAGGCTCACTGAAGAGGCGAGACATTTGTTTAAAATGGACGACTCCGAACTTAACGTGTATTTAATTGAATTAATAGAAGAAAATTCGTTTTTATATGATGGCAATAGTATAGAAAGATCTTAACCGTGCCAAGGTCCTTATCGCGTCTCTGCCACGTCCGCGACGCGTCGCCGCCCCAACTCTTCTGTGGGCGCCGGGACTTAGAGGGAAACGAAATGTTGTGTTCCTCATATGTAACTTGATATTACGTGGAAAAAGCACATAGAAAGTGCCCTTCCGTTTCTGCAACACCAAGTATGCAAGATGAAAATCAGAAAGCACGACATAGACGAACTCCCATTTTTTGTTCACCTTGCGTCGCCAGTGGATAAGCCTTGTAGGCTTCGGCAAGGATCCAACAGTTAGGGATCCTTGTATGTCGGCATTATTTAAGCCAAAACGAAGAAAAAATGGAGGTCCTCGTTATGTCGCGCTTCATTTTGGCTTAAATAATGCCGACATACAAGGATCCCTAACTGTTGGATCCTTGCCGAAGCCTACAAGGTTTATCCACTGGCGACGCATGGTGAACAAAAAAATGGGAGTCCGTCTTTATGTCGTGCTTTCTTGATTTTCATCTTGCATACTTGGTATTGCAGAAACGGAAGGGCACTTTATATGTGCATTTTCCACATAATATCAAGTTACATATGAGGAACACAACATCTCGTTTGCCTCTAAACCAGTGCGATTTCTGCGATTAACATCTTACCACTGTGCCCCGTCATGTTCTGTTCATAAGATGCGGGCCAAGCAATGTCCATCATCTCTGTCAGACGGCTGCATCGACCTGATGAGATCCATACAGATCGAAACGCGTCGTCGATTTTGCTGACAGAGATGGTGGAAACTGCTTATAGTTCGCCCAGCCGTTGTTGACCCTCGAAACGCATGCAATTGCATGCGTTTCGAGGGTCAACGACGGCTGGGCGAACTATACGGTTCACACACTTTGGCTTTCCATAATTTTGGAGACCATAGTAGTAAATTGAACTCGCATCTGGTAAATAATGGCCGCTAAAGCCACGATTTCTTTTTCATTATTTTTCAAATGTACGGACGAGAAATAACATTTCTGATCCGAAAAAAGATCTGCCTGACGATATGATGTAAAATAAAATTCACTTTAATCCTCTACAAGACAGCGGCATCAAACAGTTAATCCGACGTTTTGTCTTCTAACCCCATCATCAACTTAATTTTTCAGATACGCATCGGAAAATACAAATTATTATTAGCTATTATTTTCCCAAATCAAACGTAAAATGACTATCGCCTCTCTATCTAACACATTATCTTATTAAAGGAAACTAACCTTGTCACGTGCTTGATAAATTCATTTTATTTGGCAACGGGTGTGTAGACGGGAAAAAGTGGCAATAATGATGTGCAGTTAATTTTAGGTGAAGTAAAAAAAACTAAAAAGAAAATCGTTGATTTTCGGTTATTCACAGACATCTCCGGAAGTATCGGAAATTTTCCAGAACTCTCGACGCCATTTAGAGCAATCGACTGGGCAACTGCCCAAATTTAAACTTTGCTGCATTTCTTATGGTTTATCCGATAGTGGCATTCGAATTTGTAACATCCTGTATAATTACGACAAAATATTTAGAGAACGGTCCTAGTTTTTCCGAACCCAAACTCCCAAAATCTGACTGTAGCAAAGAAAAATTAATTGTAAAGAGACGCACCCGACATATATTCAACGGATTCATTTCTGCTTTTCACTTTCATAAATTTATGAGAAAACATATCTTTCAAAATGCCAAGTATCACAAGCAAAATTCTTTGAAAACGGGGGTGACTAGACGCACCCTTGCTTCACAGGCGGAGCTTGGGTGCATTTACTATATTTGGTGATATAGCGTTGATAACGTTGAGTGAGATGAGGATGCAATATTAATGTACAGTTGTTACATAATTAAAAAAAAAATTACAAATACACTAGTGTTCAATTGAACTGTCCTGCGTGTTAGTTTGGGTTAGTTTGGGTGTTGCGTGTAAAGAGCTAACGCTATAGGATCCTGGTATTTACTCCCTTTGAGAAAAAGTTTAACAAGTTATTATCAAGTTGAAAAAAATTCTTATATACAGGGTATGTCAATTATCCAATTGACATACCCTGCGTGCTACGGCCAAGAACTAACGCCACAGTTTCCTGGTATTTAATACGAACACCCTCTGACAAAAAGTTTAACTAAACGCACCCTTGCTTTACAGGCGAAGCTTGGGTGCATTTGGTGATAGAGCATTGTTAACTTTAAGCGAGGGGTAAACCGCAGCCTGGTTTGTGTACAATTAATATCCTTTTTCAGCTAAATATCCCTTAATTTCTCCTTAAATACCCAGAATTTCCTTTTAAATACCCATAATTTCCATTAATATCCCATAAATTTCCCATCATATACCATTAATTTCCTGTAATATCCCATTGATTTCCTTAATAATTCATTAATATCCGATAATATCCTGTAAATATCCCAATAATTTTCTTAAAATAACCATAATTTTCTAAGGCTGCTACTAGGTTTAAACACTTAAGCCACTAAAGAAATCTTTTTCTGAGAGTTTTTCGGGTTATAGTTTTTCCTGACATAACTGCAGTTGACTTTAATTTGGACTATCAGGTATCTGACATAGACTTATACTCCAAACTGACACTGTTAAAGAAATTTATGGCATATTTTGATTTAACTCGGTTTAATAACATTTCTAACTTTCACAACCGTCACCTTGACTTTGTTCTTGCCAACTTCCCCTGCTCTGTTAGAGGGGAAGTGAATAGTGATGCATCTTGTACCTGAGGACGCCCATGATTCCACTCTTGCCATCGCTGTCGAATGTTCTTCTCTCGGTCGCGATGGCAAGAATTTTCCTACGAACCCTCATAATAGAAACTACAATTTTCGCAAAGCCAATTTTCCCTTATTATATCACCTTATATCTGCGACCGATTGGGAATTTCTCGCTGCCTTTTCCGACGTTAACGAGGCTGTCTCGGAAATGTACGAGAAGATCTGCGACCTCTTTGATCGGCCAGTTCCGCTGTTTCGCTCTCAAGCACCTAAATACTCCTACCTTTGCTGGTATACTGGGGATATTATTAAGCAACTGAAGGCAAAGTCTCGTCTGCACAAGAACTGAAAAGTTTCTAAATCTCAAACTGATTATAATGCCTTTAAAATAATTGGTGCAAATATCAAAATTAAGATCGATTTAGCGTACAAAGAGGTCATTGCACAAACAGAGGACCCCATTGTGAATTATCCAAAAAAATTCTGGAAATTTATTCCACAGAAGCAAAATAATTCTCGTATCCCCGGTGAAATAGTTTTCAGCGACGCTGCCTTCGACTCTCCCAGCGGCATTGTGATCGCTTTTGCTGATTACTTCAAAAGTGTCTATGTTGATCCCTCTCCTCCCAATGATCATGAACCTACTGATAGTGATAATGACAACACACAAAAGATAAATATTCTTGCCCTTGACAATACAGACATCTTATCTGCTTTAAAAGGTCTCAAAAATGAGAAAACTGCAAGGCCAGATGACATTCCGTCATTTCTTCTGCGAGACTGCGCATTAGTGCTGGTGAAACCTATGCTCATTATGTTCAATCTTTTCATTTCCACGGGTGTCTTTCCCGACCTATGGAAGTGCGGTCAAATCTGCCCTATCTACAAGAGTGGTAATGAAAGCCATATTGACAACTATCGCCCAATATCCATTTTGTCAAACTTCTCAAAGGCCTTTAAGGCCTGCGTTTACAATAAACTGTTCCGTCAAGTAAAACATCTTATTTCCATCCAGATCGACTATTACTAATTTAACTTCATTTTTAAACACCGCCTATTATGCCATAAATAATAAGCAGCAACTGGACGTTGTGTACACGGACTTCTCGAAAGCTTTCGACAAGTTGAATCACAGTATGGGATTTCATGACAGTCTGTTATGCTTCTTCGCCTCCTACTTGGGAGGTAGAAGGCAATTTGTCGAGTACCGAGTCGAGTACAGTGGTTACAGATCTGGGATCTTCCTTGCATCTAGTGGTGTCCCAAAGGGTAGTGTTTTGGCATCGTTTTTGTTCTCATTGTTTATAAATGACATATGCAATGGCATGTCGAGCCATTCCCTCCTCTTTGCCGATGATATGAAGATTTTTCGTGTCGTCCAGGGACTTGCTGATTTCAGCTTTTGCAGCGGAATCCTGACCGACTGAGTGTCTGGTGTGATCAAAACTGCCTTCCACTCAATGTTCGGAAGTGTAAGAAAATGACCATCTCCCTAATATATATATAACACACAGCATTACAACTACGCCTTCTGTAACGCTTCACTCCCTGACTCGGAGGCTGTGCGAGATATGGGGGTCGTTGTGGACAGGAGACTGACATTCAACGGGCACATTGATGAGATGGTGTCATCAGTTTTGAAAATACTTGGTTTTGTTACTAGGGCTACCTCCGAGTTTGTGAACCCAATAATAAGTATTTATAATTCATTAGTAAGATCTAAACTTCTTTATGCGGCTCTAGTATGGTTTCCTGACTATAAT